>JACBWW010000006.1:3940362-4163547 GCA_020086605.1 Lanius collurio | reverse complement strand
AAGCTTTAATACTGTCTAGAATTAATTACTGATGTAGAATTCTTTAAGCTATTTAGAATTAATGATTAGACATATAAATAGGTTCTCATGTAGAGAATCTCTCTGCCTGTTCCAAATTAGTATTTGATAAGGACTCTGATTGGTAACTGGCCATTACCAACCAGACACCTTTTTTGCTGAATTTGTCTTTCCTTCTGTAAAGGATCCTGCAGAAGGGTGGCAAATGTGACCTTTTTGGTACTTTTTCTCTAAAAATATGGTTGCTAAAAAGCTGGCAGAAAAGATTTTCCTGAGAAATCCTTCAGCCTTCTTGCACTCCGTGGGAGTTATCTCTTTCACACACAGCTAAGGCAAAACAAAGAAGGACAGTTGAATCCTCTGTCCTTGCACCTGCAGGTTGTTTTGAGAAACAAGAAGTTGTTTTCTTTACACTAAGTATAATATTTAGAAATAGGTGATTTGCCACTTTACTTGTCAGCCTTAAGTTAGAAGTTAGCAGTTGAATCACATTCCCTTTTCCACTAATTGGCCAGAGGCCTGAAAAAAAAAAAAAAAAAAAAAAAAAAAAAAAAAAAAAAAAAAAAAAAAGCTTAGGCTTTGAAAAAAGAGGGGGAGCTTTTCCCCTACAGACCACATCAGTTGCTAACTTGGGGTCGAGGTTATGCTTGTGTTTCCACAGGAACCACCTCCCTTTGGATCCCAGCAAAGTGGGTCAAGCCCTGGATCAAGCCTGTGAATCAAAGCAACGACAGCAACGGCTGCAACTCCTCTGTGAAGCCCTCACCTGGGTTATAGCTGATCTCGTATACTTTGTGGCAGGGAGTGAATTAGATCAAGACACTCAGCCACATCAGCTGTGGGAAGATGAATTGTTTGAAGATACTGATCACTTAGAGATTAGTTGCATAGCATATCTTTTGCAGTATAGGTTTGCTTTTGCTAGAGTAGTGAAATAGACTATAGTTATTGCTTTTACACGCAGACAAACTCGTAGATACCATGACCAAGTGGGTGGTGTGTGTCCTGATGCTTATATTAAATAGTTCTAGCAGCCTTGTACACATTGCCACACTTAGAGATAACGTTTAGTGAATTGCACAAGTCAGCCAGCCTTGTGTTTAGCCTTAAGAATATGTAGAGTTTATCCCTAGCCAGCACGTGCAATGCCTTCCTGGTTCAATCTTTAAACATTACGTTGACATCTCCCCCGGAAGAGTTAGATCCTTCTGACAGCTATTGCTGCAATTGAAAAAAGAGGGGGAGATGCTGGGGCCCTAAGGGCCCTGTAACAGTACATAGGCCTTAGAACAGGGGACACACAGCTTACCTAACTGAGACCAATAGAGAAAGTACACGTTCCACCTATAACCAATAGAGAGTATGAAGTATACACTTGGGGCCAATAGGGGAGTGACACGACCGCCTGGACGGGACCGAGAGAACTGTATAACTGTGTGTAATGTACAACAATAAACGGAGCCTGTTAGATGCATCATATTGATGTCGTTGCTTCCCCCCGCTTCCGGCCGCGGCAAATAACTAATATTTTAAATGTACTCCCAACAAGTTCATTAATACACAGGTAAAGTGATCCACTGGTGATTTAGACAACTTTATGACTTTTCAAACAGTACTAAAAGTCATCCTATCAGGACTTTGACTCTTACCAAATCCATTCTTATGACACAATATCTCAGTGTTAAGTACTTCAGTCACACCAGAAGAGGTTACACCTAATGAGAAAACTGGGGGTTTAATAAAAAAATTGCCTGACATTCTCAGATTACGTCTTTTCTGCATTAGAAAAACAAGTTTCACATTTTTATCTAACTCACTCCCAATTCAGCCTCTTTTTACTCAGAAAAAAATAAAACAAGTAAAAAGAAAAGAAAAACAAAAAGCCAAGGGTTCTCACAAGAGGCTCTAAAATTTTCATTTGGACTTACTCCAAAACTGGGTAATCTTTGTGACTGACACATACTCTCCTCAGTTCACATCCTTTCTGCCTCATCAGAACATTGAGATAGGAAATTCATTCTTTTGGGAAAAACTTCTAAAGATATTCACCAGCAAATATACAATTATAAATGCATTTTACTTCAGAAAAAAGAGAAAGCTCTGATTATGCAGAAATTATGAATCATTTCAACCAGCAGTATTTTCTCTGCAGAGATGACAAGAACACACACTCTCATATGTTTCCTATGCTTACTTAATGAAAGTCTCATCTCTGAGGTTTTTTTATTCCAGATTAGCAGATAGCAGAAAATCAACTCTAATACAACAATCTTCTAATGTGGCTTGTTCTGAGCCCGCTGCCAGCACACCTGCAGATATACTGAAGGTGTTGTTCGAGACTTATTCCAGAGTTACATACTCCATGCAAGATGCAAGACAACTGTTGTGCTATAAACTGTCAGTTGCTCTGTTTTCTGTACACAGCAGGATTTGATTTCACAGAAAGCTAATTTTAACCCTTGACTGAGAATAGAAATATCTATTTTATACCATGCTCTTGTAACAAGTGGAAAAGGTTAAAAGGTTATAAAACTTGGTTAAAAGGTTAGTTTACACTTTTAAATCAAGCATCTCAAGATTTAAAATGCCAGGAAGCTTAAGATATATTCTGTCATGGTCTGCTACATCATCTGAAATCTTTTGCAGGAAGCATTTGTGAATAACAAATTCTCCTACAGCTTTTTCCAATGCCTTACATGCAGGAGGCTTTTTTCTTGATTCTACAGCTCACTTGGTATACAACCACCCACAAGGATATGTAAGGCTAAGGACAAAGACTGTCTTTTTAACAATTCCTCCCCCCACTTTTTGCCTGTGATATTCATGAGAACATTATTTTCTCCCAGTCATTCTTCTACAGGACTAATAAGCAAGCTGGTTTCTTCTAGTTTCCTCTTGCTGCAGTTTTCCTGACCATCCAAGTCCTTTTCTATACCCATTCCAGTCTTAAGTCACCTTCCTTTAACAGGGATGGGAAAGAACCCACCATAGGAGTTTTATGTTACACCATTGCGATGCATTAAGAACTTCTACTCTGCATTGAAATAGATCTTCTGATAAAGCCTCAAGAAAAAATCAGATGGTTAAGATTTGTCATAATGGTGGCTTGCGACCATCTTTACCACTATCATACCCAGGTTTTCTTCCTTTACTAATTATCAGTGATGAAATCACAACTTAGAGCAGCCACTTCACTTTGTGACTCTTTAAATTTTCTCGTGGACCATTATTCACAGAGCAATTAATGTTTCCAGTGCTAAATGTACCCTGAGTGTTGTCATAAATCAATGTTCTCACCATAAAGAAGTAAAAGTGCTTAAGAAACAAAACATTAGGTGAAAAAATAAACAAAACCAAACCCTGACACTAGAAAATACTTTGTTTCTGTAACAAAGTTTTAGATCTCAGAACTAAGTTACCTACTTCAGCTGAATTTAAAGTAAACAAGAGAAACAATCAATGCCATTAAAATAAAGAAGGAAGAAAATACCACCAACTTTTTTGCTCACCAGTAAACTGTAAACAACAGCATTTTCTACTACAAGTTCATAACAACAAAGTGTTAGGCAAGTATCCACAAGCGTATCTGGCATTACAAATCTCAGTAGTAGTTCCAAAGATAAAAGCTATGATCCTTTAGTAAATTATGCCAATAACCAAACCAGTGGTTTAACAGTAGATTATTTGAAAACATGTGTATTGCCATTTGTAAGTAAGTTTCCCTAAGTCTGCTTTTGTCAAACTTTGGAAGAGAATCTTGCCCACGCCATTCCTTTCCACCAATACATCAGCCATCTCTTAATCACGAAACCAGTTCTTGACACTTTCCACTAGCTAAGCTCATTTCAGAGGTTAAACAAACCTCTAGACAAAGAAGAAAAATTTACTTAGGCTTAATTTAAGGTTTTAGGTTAATAATGGTCTAAAGTTATGTTTATTAAAACAAATCTCTTTCACAACATAAAAACGCTTGAACCAAGTATCAACAGATTAAGCTGTATGCATATGCTATTAGGAAATATTTTTATATATAAAGTACATATAATTTATAAATACACTTTATAAATTAAAAAAGTATACTATGCTCACGAGTCAATTTGCTGATGTGAAATGACATCAGTCATTTATCAACATCAACAACTCAGAGGTATGCACTGGCATTTCCATTTCATATTGCGTCTTTTTCAATGTGACAAAATCCATGCAAACAACCTCAGCAACTCCCATCAGGGAAGACTCATTTGTTATCCCACAATTTGTTTTTTATTGAAAAACAAGAAAAATTGCTGCAAGGAGACAAGATAAGTTACAAGTCTGGACATCGTAGCCAAATTCCAACATTGTTTTTTAACTACATACACACTGGATTTATATGCAAATATTTTTCGAAGAAGAAAACAAATACTAGCATGCTCAGAGGAAGGAGGGAACTTGGCCTTTCCTTCAGGCATGATGAGCAAAGCGTCATTAGCGACTGTGGCACAGAAACTGGGCAATGTGTGCACACCAGCAGCTCCCTGAACAAACACAGCAACTGGCAAAGAGGACATTGGCAGGAGCGGGAAGAGGCTGGCACAGACCTGGACCAGCACCCCCTTTATCAGGCAACATCGTAACAAAAAATACAGCCCAGTCCTGCTAGAGTCCTGTTTGCATATATTGGAGACAAAGCAGGAACACAGAATAACAGCACCCAAGACAGAAAACCTCTATTTGCTCAGCTCCAGTGAACAACTCATCTTCAGCACCACGCAGGACACAACACCTAAAAGACTGACTCAATCGGAGTTATTCACAGATCTGTGAGACCACTGCCCTTGACAGAAAGGAAGGGAAGGCAGAGCCAGAGTCCTGCTGCCCCTCCTTCTGCAAGTGAATGGCCAATGCAGGCTGTACTCAACAATGCACTTGCTTTTTTTTTTTCCCAAGGATATAAAAGCATAGATGATTTTTCCCAATTTTTTCAAATGTTAAAGTTAAAAGATAACAGAGAAAGAGCATTTTCACCTCTAAACTCAGTTCTACTTCAGATGAGCAATGCATACAGACTACTTGCTTCTGCACAGTAGGTTAAGAGTTTATCCTCCTGTATTATTTCATGATAGTGAAGAGGAAAAAAAAAATTAGTCACTGCCTTCCATTTATCATCTCTTGAAGGCTGAAAGACAATGTCAAAGCTGAAAGCAGAATTTTCCTACTATCCTTGTAATAGGATAGTCTAGGATCACAGTGTAAAATGCAACTGGTTTAGGTGAAACATGAACAAATTAAGATTCCAACATAGATATATGCTTTAGAGGAAATAAAATCCTTCTACAAATAAGACTGCATCATTTTAGAGACATATAAAAAAGTCTGGTCTAAGGTGCGGGGGGGCGTTTCTTAAACACTGTAATTATCATACTTGTTCCTCACTAGATATTATCATAGTCTAAATGTACCCAAATGGCTTTGGATTTCTTTAAAAGGAAGTAACTTTCAATTCAGACATTGCATGACTGTTACAAGAAAAAATTGTCATTGACCAGAACAAGAAAACAGGGGAAGAGGAAATCTCAATCCTTGCATATGGCACATTTATAAATAAGCAGGGATAAAAAACTCTCTTGAAAGCACAAATGTCACCAACATACTAACTCTTTAGACTATAATAGTCCAAGTATTATTATTATACATGTACCATTATATGTATTTAAGTAATGGCATGAAAAAAATCTCCTTAAGCACAGAAGTAGTTACTTGAAGTTTCTCAATACACATTTCATTTCTTTTGGCATATGAACATAAAGCCACTGATAAAAAGCATATCGCTGAGTTGCTCAAGCTGCTTCAAGATGTAGACAGGGGAATTTATTGCCAGGAGGAGCAGTCTACATTTTTAAAATTGTTTCTGCATTCTCCATATACAGATTGTCAAATTATTTGCATGTGTTAGACTCATTCCATTTCCAGCTGCTCTATGGTCCTTACTGTTTTGCACCAACATATAACAACTTTCAGTACAGCTTACTGAAACTTGGCCACTGAGCAACAGTATCTTCCAAAAACCACAACCAAACATGCAAAACCTCACTCTCAGTCATTAAAAGGTATAACAAACAAGAAATACAGCCTTTTTTGAACAGCCAAAGCAAACAATTCAGTAGCTTTCATTCATTCTGCTTTAGCAGCTTTCACCTCCCAATTCTGACAGGCTAAAAGCCTCTTTTAGGCCTCAAAGTTTGCTTAAAACGAATTAAGCAATACTGTTTTGATTTAATTTTTAATTTTGATTTAATTAAACCTTTTGAGACTTCCATGAGTCCTTCACATATTTTCAATAAGTTGAATACTGATTTTAAGAAGTCGTATAACAAAGAATTTGTAACTAATAAATGAACTCCATTTTCTATACATAAGACTGTATTACAAAAGCAGCTGGTGAAAGTTTCTCAGAGCTCTTCAAAATTTATTTCCAGACTTTAATATAAATTTTTCAGTTGTTCCTAGAAGTTTTCTGGTCTTAAGTACTTTCAAGAAAATCCAGATGAACAAGGAACTATATATTCTTTGCCTTCACATGGGTTTCCAATGTTGACTTTGAAACATTACTAATCTTGCACTGACTTAGGAAAATAGTGCTCAAATAACTTATATACTGATTATAAATCATAATTTTTCAATGTCCTAGGTTCAATGAGCTATAAAGTTCCCCTAACTCCACTGCAATGGTCAATGAACTGTAAAGTTCACTAAGAAGTTAACCAAATCACGGTCTGGGTACAGTAAATATGAGAAAGAACACACAGATTTACAGGTAACCCATACAGTACTCAGATTAAGAATTCAATCAAAAAGTCATGAAGCAATGCAGAAAACACTCCTGATTTTAGACTCTGCTCTAAATTATTATCCTTATAGCATGATAGAGATAAGTTGGTGATTATCCTCAAATGGATGAGGTAAAAAACGCTCTAATTAGCAATCTAGTACACTTCAGTCAGAAAGAAAGCATTGTGATTTCACACTGTCTTTCAGAATTAGAATTTTTTTTAATTCAGTTACACCATCCACAGTATTTCTCCTCCAAGTTTCTGCACAAATCCTCTCCAGTTTGCTTTGGCTAGATTCCTTGGCTGAACCCTCCTGACCAAGGATATGTGACCCCTGGTACTATCCTGCCATGACAAATTCCCAAATACACAAGCCAGAGACTTTGATTCCCTACGATTTTCCTACCAGCTACCCGAACCACTACTAATACAATGAATCAATTCCATTTTAATTTCTCACACTACTTGCGGCCTATTTTCTACAGAGAGAGAATTACCCATCCTATCAGCAAGGAAAATAGTATTTTAACATTTTTCTTTATTAAATAATTTGAAGAATTTTTTTTTTTTTTTTTTTTTTTACGAGGAGTTTAAGACGTGTACTATCAAAAAAAAAACCTACCAAATGACTGAAATAGTTTGGAAAGGCCAAAGAACTGTAAAGATTAATGTATCCTCTTCAAACTCAATGTGTAGGGTTCACAGGAATTACTTCTTGTAATTACTTTGTAATTTGGTCTGGAACTCTGAATGCCCCTAGCATTCAGGGACACACATACCAGGGCAAAAGGTCATAGAACTTCAACATGCTCTTGGTCTACACAAAATCTGCATTTCAATATACATGTGACAGCAAATTACAGCACTTTATTTTCTATTTTCATACCAGCACTGTTCTGATTCCTCTTCAAGACAGTTTTTTAACTCACTAGCAATTACTCAGATTATCTTCAACAGAACAACATCGTCCATGAATATCTTCATAGAACACTGCAAACTAATCTAAGTCTGAAGACCAGAAAATTTACCAAAAATAAAAAACTAAAGTAAAAATAAACAGCATATTTTCTTCCAGCTTTTACCAGTAAAAATAAAACTTCACAAACATGCTATTTTATTGCTCCAGGAACAGCTAAATCACAGGCAGATCAAAGTGGCTGTCCGTATGAACACAATGTACAAAATTCAGAAGGAGTTTAAATGTCTTCACTGTAGATCACAATCAGTAGCTTGTAGTCTACCAGTAGACAGGAATGAAAACAAGACCATTATGATATATAGTTTTCAACTCAAACTTCTGAAGTTATTGTCCAAATCTATTCAAAGTGGTGAGTTTATGAGGGAAAAGTGTTGACTGTGCTATTATTAGTAATACTGCAACAAATACATTTATTCCCAGACAATTGAACTGTCTCAGATGTTGCTTGGATGCTTACACATATAAACTACAGCAAACACTTACGGCAAATCAACAACTCAACACAAGTAAAGAAGTCAGAAGCTCCTGACCCTGCCTAAATAGAGGCAAAGTAAAAAAAAAAAAAAACAAAACCACTAGATCTGGAACTTCATAAGTTTACAACAGAAGTTTCGCTTTATTTTTATACTTTTGTTTTCACAGTACTACAAATAATTTTGTAAAGTGTACTGCGTACATCCAAAATATTCTGCATTTTACTCTACACTGAACAAAGAACTTCTTTAATAAAAACTCTAATGTACTATTATTCCCTGTAGAAAACAAACTTCAGTGTCTCTACCCTTGCTGGTAGGAGGTGTGAAGTTGTTTAGAAATAATACTCACTACAGCTAAAGCCATCTGAGTTAATTCAAATTACATGGACATCAAACATGCCCAATCAACTAAACTGCTTTAACTGGGAGTCCCCAAAAGAATTCTATTCTTCTGAGTTACTATACTGTCAATGCAAAACAAATTTTAAAAGAATTTAAATTAAAATTAACATCACAGAAATCTAATACCAATTTCTCTGCGTAAGTTTAAGAATCTAAATTAAGAAACAAAACAAACTTGTATGTAATGTAATGAGAAAAAAGTAATGAGAAGAAAGTGCATGTATTGCTTTTTCTTACCATTCCATCTCAGTCTGATTTTACAACTGAAAAGTTCTCACCTACACAATTTTCAGCAATGTCTTTTACCACTAAATTAAAGAGGTTGTTTATCCTCCAAGAATGTAGTTCCAGAACTTTTAAATATTAGGACTGCCCCAACATTCCCTTTATTTGAAATCATTCAAATTAGTAAGAGGCTTTTGTGTTCATGCATGTGATGAGTAAAATAGCAGACCAGAAGGCCTTTGGCTTTATTTCTCTAGAACTACAAGATGAAAAAAAGACATTAGAAGAATAAAAGTGAAGAAGGTATGATAAAGTTATCAAGGTCAGATCAAAGCAGTTTCGTAAGCTTTTATCTTTCTAAATGAGGTCAGCTTTTAACGTTTATTTTGCAAACTGTAAAGTTCTACCCTGACTAAGCAGCTGTTCAACTGTACATACATGTATTTCTCTATATTCTTGGTAAGTCAATAATGCTGCTTGCATTCTTTTAGTCAAAGAGTGGCCTGCTACATCACGACCTAGTTAACCATTACAATTACACAGGTGATAATACTACACTTCTCACATCTGTAAAGACAACAGGCAAATGAAGTGTTGCCAAACAACACAAACACTGAACAATCAGCACTACATGGGAAGATGAATGAAGCATAAAAATAATTTGCATATGGTGGGTGGAAAACTGATTTAACATATCAAAAAATGGGATTTAAGACATGGGAAAATAAAATCTTCATCCAGCGCAACACATTAGAGTGAACTACAAAGTTCTCTAAAAAAATGAGAAGTACTGATAGAACATTTGCAGTGGCTGAGGTATGTTTAATACTTTTCCAAATCCTAGAAAGACGCATTCACTAAGCAAATCTGGATGACACTTCTGCCCCCTTTTTCTTCACTGTATGTTGCTTCAGAGGATAGAGATTTTGAGTTAAAAAGAACAGCACTCAGCAGTGCTCATTATAAATTGTAAAAGTAACTAAAACATTTGGAAAAGCAAGCAAGGAACAACGTAAAAACAGACTAAATGCAAACAACTAAACCACCAAATAAACCCACAAAGCATGGATCTATTTTGAAGACTGTATATGGTTCCAGCAGAATCTGTACCAAAAAAATACAACCAGAACTAAAAAGGCCAAAGAAGAGAAAAAAATAACAATCAAAGTGTCAGAACAATTTCCATGAAAAAGAAGATTGAGTTGTTTAAGGTTGTTTGGGATGGAGATAACCTGGTGGAAGAGATATGAGAGTCAAAGTCAAGAATGGAACCAACATAATCAGTAGGGAATGCCAATTCAACTGTCTCTCTGCCTCTGTAATACAAGAAAAAACCCAAACCAAAACAAGGCATGGAACTCCTTACAAAAGTCTACTGGGATTCAAAAACAAACACAAACGTTCTGAAAGAAATAGCCACCAAGGACTTAAAAGTGACACTTCTGCTTCATGAAGTCCCTCAGTTGCAAATTTGTGAAAATAGGCCATATGTTCTGCGGGGTAAGACCATGTGCCTTGCTCGTTCCCTTCTCCAGGCACACAGTGGGCCACTGGGATGGGCTAGTCAGCTAAGCAATACCTACTGCTCCTCTCATCAGCATATAAAAAGCCCAGATCAAGTTAAAGCCTGCAAAATTTCAAAGAAATGGCTTTGTTAAAACTGCCATTTGACAGTAGTACATCGTGATTAATGACTCCAGTTCACTGATCTACCGTAGCCCCTTTGCTGCACAACAACGGACAGCAAAGCTGTTAGTCTCTGTTCCATTGCCCAAATCATACTTCCATAATTTCGCTGTGCCATCTGCAGTGCAAACCTGCTAAACAGCACTTTTTATTTCAATGTCAGTTATTTTAAGGTTAAAGCTGACATTTAATATAGCTCAATATACTTCAACACTTTCAACCCTAAGTTCTGTATGCACAACAGCTTAATATTTTAAGATGACAGACAAATGAAAATAAGACTTTTAAGGGAAAATGGTTGCAGCCCCTCTGTCACTGTAATGATGGCTTGTGAGTTAGAATGGAAGATCTATGCATTCTCCTAAAAACAGACTGGTCAAGAGCTTCTTCACATTCTAGCAATCTACTAATCTAGTAAGATAATAAACAGTATTGTTCTAGGGGCACATCAGCATAAAAAACCCTACAACCTCTACATAAGAATTATTAGCTTTATACAAATAACAAACATGTGTTACACAAAGAACAAAATCATCTCCTTTCTGAAAAGTTATTAAATGTAGACATAGACAACTACACACAGAAGATGTGTAACATGCAGAAGATTAAAGGCAAAGTTGGCAGTAGACCTAAGTTCTACATGAACTATGCTTTCCAATAATAATCATCCTCATCATACAGCATTTCATTCAGAATGTCACTAAATTACACAATATTGGATTTACAAGCAGACAACTAGAACCATAACAAAAAATGGAAATGTAATCCACCTGCCTTCCTTCAAAAAAGCTGGCAGATCCCTGTTAGAATTCTTTTTACCAACAGAGAAAGGGCAAGGTAACAAAAAGTGCTAAATAAGACACCTTTCTGACAAGACCACACATCTGACAATAAATGAATCACAGCATCAATTAGGTTGGAAACGAACTCTGAGATCATCAAGTCCAACATATGACCAAACACCCACCCACCTGTCAACTTGACCATGGCACTCAAGACCACATCCAGTCTTTCCTTACATTGCTCCAGCGATGGTGTCTCCATCACCTCCCTGAGCACCCACTGCAATACCTAATCACCTCTTCCGTGAAGAAATTCTTTCTGTCCATCCTAAACTCCCCTGACACAGCTTAAGACTGTGTCCACTTGTCATGTCACTGGTTGCCTGGGAGAAGATGCCAAGCTGGCCTCACTCTCCTTTCTGGCAGTTGGAGAGAGAGAGGAGGTCCCACCTGAGCCTCCTTTTCTCCAGGCTGAACACCCCCAGCTCCCTCAGCTGCTCATCATAAGACTCATTTAGTTATATGCTGAAATTCCCAGCTTTCTGAGATTTCAGAATAGGAATGAAGTTGAGACAAAAAACCCACATTGCTTGAATCTCCGGTTGACTAGTTGACATGCTTTCTCCAAAACTCTCCATAAATTATATGTGATAAAGCAAAACATGCTTTATTCAATTAATCCAGCAATTACACCTAAGTAGGTGATGAACCTGACCCTGCCTGCATCTAACACCTAAGGGGGCACTGGTTAACAAGCACAATGGTGACAATGACCTTAACATAGGAAATTGAGTTCCTATGAAGAAGCAAAGGTTGATTTTATTATGTCCAATATCTGACTCTCAATTACAGTATTTCATAGCAACCACATTGATAATATATGCACCATCCTGCAAACATGAGAGAGTTCAAGTGTAACTATTCCCATTTGCTTCCTCCTCTAGCCTGAACATTATGAAAATTTAGTCACACAATGCTCTTCTGCCTAAGAGAATTATGACCTAAATAGAATGAGTTGGTTTGACAGAAAACTACTTGCTTGGTAATTTTGGGTTAAATCAATCAATCCCCTACAACTTTTTTTTTTTTTTTCCAGCAGCAGGTGACGAAAATACAAACCTCACAATGGAACTAGGAAGGGTGATGAATTTTTGTAAAGCTTTTCCAGAAAACAAGGTTGGCAAAAATTTCAAATATTAAAATCAAGAGCACCTTTCAGCAAGGTCACCTACTGATAAGATCTGAAATAATTTAAATTCAATTGTTATAAAAATCTATTTTTATATAAAATGTTGCCTAGCTTGTACCTATGATATTAATTTTTATACAGAATTACTTCAATGCAGGCTGAGAGAAGAAAATGCCCAATAGAGCAAAACTAAGTCTACCTGGAACGGAACTTATCAACCTGGAAAAAAGCAATTCCAAACTAGATGTCAAGTGACTTTTTACTGAAAAAAAACACATGATGTTGCCTAAGAGATGCAGGAAGAATCTGTGTCACATATAAAGACTGATTTGAATAAATGTCAAAACATTTAAAGACATGTGCCTAGATACATTAGGAGACCAAATTCCACCTTCAGTGATTTCAAAGTCTAAAATCACTAAGAAAGCTGGTGCTTTGAAAAAGTCCACCTACATATATAAGCAATTACCATATAAATAACAATCCAAAAGGCTTTCAAATCAGAGCAATCTCAATTTAACTCAGCATGTTGGAACATTCCACATATTGAGGCACAGGGGAGGAGAAACCCCATTAGATTACTTCAGTAACTCATTACCAAACTACAACACTGAAAGGACACAAAAGCAGTGTGCTTGATTAAGACGTTCTCAAATCAGTTTGTTGTAAAAGCATTTCTAGAAGAGCAAAGTTGACTAAACCATTTTAACAGAGACAGAACCACGCCCAAGATCTTACATTATTGGAAATCTTGGATATAAAATACCCACAAGATGAGAGCTTAAAACAAAGGGTCATCTTGAAAAGGACAAACATTTGAGCTTTGTTTATAATGGAGGAGAGGAAGAACCTCATAGTGGCAAGAGAGAATCACTAAAGCCTGACCAGAGGATGGAGAAATCACCCCACATCCTCCCCAATGCATCACACCCTCCTCAATGCCTTGGGGAGCAGCTTCCCCACTGAGTGACACGGGCAGCCACACTCCTATCAGCACGGTGGCAGTTTGGAGGGCAGGAAGTGGGGGAGTCCATGGCTCAGGTGGGCTGTGTGACTTGGGATGGGGAACACACTTTACTGCCAGCCTGCACTTTAGTGGATTGTGTGGCCCTGGTATAAAGCAGGAACATCCATTCTGCCAGGAAGAGGTCTGTGCAATTAGGCAAACTCACATTCCTGGAAGAACAAGAGCTGTTTGTAACCCACACTGCTCATGGAGCCTGTGTGCCAATAACTGTGTGGGAGAAGAAGGGGATTAGAACTTTTCACGGTAAGTTATGAAAAGTGTTTGGATATTTGTAGATGTTTATTAATTTTTCTAATGGTCTGACACTCTGATTTATCTGTTCTATTCCTGATACCAATCCCAAGTATACAGTCTCCTGATTGTTGTTTATATTGTATTAATAAATCAGTGAACTGTGTGTAGTTTAAACTACATGATCTGAGCATTTATTCCTGCAACAGTCAGCAATGAGTCTTTGAATATATCAATCTTTACATTAATTTCTATTGTTTCTTAGCAGCTGTGCACGGACAATACACACCAAATATGCTTTTTTGTAGGAAAAAAGAAAAAACCAAACATTTCCTCAGAGATAATTCATTATTCAGCTGCATCCATTTAACTTAAAGATACATCATTCAAGTAGATTTAGACCAAGGAATACAACCCAAAAGAGGCATTCAGTACCTTTCTGAACTCTCCAAACTCCTTCATCTCTGATGAAATTCAAGGGGGACCTCTCCATCAGTTGAGTCTTTTGAAATCTTATGCTACTCTGTTTTCACAGCATGACATTACATCCAGCATAATCAGAAATCTCATACAAATGCATGTGAGTTAAAGAGTTCTAAAAGAAAAGGAAAAATATGCTGAAAATGACTAGACAGCAACCATGAAACTTCACACTGCAGAATAACAGCTCATATACAAACAAACAGACAGGCACAGTTCAAACCACTCGCATTTTAACAACTTAATTCCAAGCTGGTTTTACAGCTTCAAGTTTTCAGGTTTATTCAACACTGCTGAGTAAGGTAACAAAATTTTTACCTCTAGGGAAATAAACACAAGGTCAGTCTCAGAAATACTTGTCTTGCCTCAGCAAGTTTACCTCAGCAAAACAGAAATACTTGTCCTCACTGTTTTGCCAGCACTGCCCACGCACAGTTACCATGGTTAAAAAAAGTGGAGCCCATGCCACTCCCACTACTATTTTTCTCTTTTAACTGTGAAAGCAAAGCCTCAGTCTGGCCAGATGGCTTCAGGTCTCCTGAATCAAAATGTCTCCCCCCTAAAGAACTACTTCATTATACACATAATATCAGAAGAGAATTGAACATGAAAAAACTTTTGCTTGTAGAAGAAGGACATATGATATTTAACAACACCTTTACCCAATTATCACCTTCACAAACTGAAACTAGGCAATGTAACCAAGGCAGACTGTTGCACAATCCACACCTCCCAGATCACACAAGGCTTTGTTTCTCACAGTCATCTACTTCAGAAGTGCCTGGCAGGAACAGAGTGAGTTTAAAACCATATGCAAAACAAAAAAAAAACAAAAAAAAAAAAAAACCCAAAAAAACCCCAAAACAAACAAACAAACAAACAAAAAAAACAAACACAAAAAAAACAAAAAAAAAACCCAAAAAAAACCCAAAAAACAAAACAAAAAAAAACCACAAAAAACAAAAAACGAAAAAAAAATCGTGACTCACAGGAACAAATCCTGATCTAAAGAAAGAGTTAGCAGGTAGTAGGTGACCATACAGAAGTCATCAATATTTTTGGTAGTTTGTACTGCATGGTCTATCTTTAAAGCAACAGAAGAATAAATAAGCCCAAATTTACAACTGGTACAATTCTGGTACAAGCACAGTGCTCAACCCCACCTAATAAACCATCAGGCAGTTTCTTTGAAATACAACTTTTAACAAAAAGCTGTCTAATAATTTCTCTGATGCAAAACTTTAAATGGCTGAGTCTTGAAAAACAACCCAACTCCCTTCTGAATGCCCTCTTTGAACTTCTAAAATTACAATCATACTAACTCAGCTGTTTCAAAATCCTTCCCAAAAAGGCTACACCTGAATTTCTAACATGAAACCAAAGGGCAGGGGTAAAAGATAATTCAAGGGAGATATAAGGAGGTATTTCCAAGTTTTGTGTCAGACTGGTTTAACTAAAAGTAAATGAGCAGCTACTATATGCTATTACCAATTTACTTATCTGTATTTTAAAATAATGACTGGAGTAAAGAATTAGTTGAAAAAAAAAAATCCACAGAAAGTCATTTATACTGCACAAAAAGTACAGTATTTAATGATATATAATATATATCCACTTTGCAAGTCCATAAGATGCATCTAAAATCTGGATGTATACTGCATTAAGACATATATGCAGTATTTTATGACTGACAGTTGGGGTATGAATTGCACACCTACAAATCTTTTTCCTTCAGCTCTTTCCAACTAGTGCAACTGGCTCCCAGCAAACCTTTTATGAACTTTAACCAAACAGTCTCAATGCAAGTGCTAGCTAAAAAAAACCCAGCCAAACAAAACCCATTCCTTCATGGCCAAATATAGTTGTACAACAAAAATACAAAATACTTCAGGCTTTGAAATTCTAGTATTTGTGTGAGGTAAAAGAAATTGATGAAAGTCATTATTTAGTTTTTTTGTATTTGACACTATTCCAAGTATAAGACTCTCATTTCCTGAGGAATGTAATTAAGTTGTGGAATTCTTGTACCACAGCAGAACAACTTCAGTTAAGAGAACTATAAACAGAACTGAATAAATGATTTTTAAAAAGTAAATACAGTACAATAAAGACTCACGAGCATTTTTAAAACTATGTTAGAAATTGAAGGATGCTAAATATTACACAAAAATCAAATTCCTTAGTTATTTGCATTTTCAGCCCTGAAATTTAGACAAAAAATGTTCCTGCCAGTCGCAGATGATAACAGGAGCTTTCCATGGGAAAAAAAAAAAAAAAACAACAAACCCCACTGAAAAGCAGCAACAAAAACTAAGGTTTACTGTAAGGGAATTCCTAACAATCATTACACATGGCAAAAGAGACATTTCTTTTACTGTTATGCATAAAGGTCTTTAAAATTAATTTCTTAAAAATCAGAAATGATCAGCAGCTATTCTGAAAAAAAAAAATAAATTTGCAATTCCTTAAAAATTCCCTGTTTTATCACCCCATTAGAGAGACAAGTCAAAGAATCTGTGGTATGCCACTGAAATGTACTATTTACATACCAAAAAATTAGTTTATAGAGTGCCTTATAGGCTGCCAATGATTTTTTTTTCCCTTCTAATGACAATGTGACTTTTTTTCAAATTCAACTATGCTTTTAAAATTCCAGGGCATATAAAAGTAAAACCAACTATACTCTGGCAAAATAAAACTTAGATTTTTGTGCCAGTAAATTTTGATTCTGAAATTCCATCTGAGCCTACAGACTTCTCTTTTGCTAGGTAAAAAAGATAACACAATAACAATATGACTATTCCAAAAACATGGGGAATTTTATACAACGGATCACTGTGACAGGAAAACTAGAGTCATCCATTCATCAAAATTTTAAGTGTTTTCAGAGTACAACTGAACAAGCTATAACACAGCCACATAATTTATTTCTAAGAGGTCAATATGCTTGTTTGTTCTATTATTGATTGTCCTCACTAAGTATTCAATAAAGAAAACATGTTGAAGAGATTGAATGTATAACGTGCACAATAAAATGCAATATATGTAACATATCCAGAAGAAATGCCGGTGGGAAACAAAGCGCCGAATTCTTGCAATTTTGCAACTATCTCTGCAAATATACTACTAGGTCAGTAAGATAGACTTGATAAGTAAGACCATCAATCATGCTCCCTTGGTTATGCCAGTGGGGTTGCCTCTCTACACTAGTTCATGTTCATTACATCCAGATTTCTTTGTATTAAGCTATTCAATAACGTCATAATATAACAGAGGATACACAAATTTTGCACCCCATATTCCCCTTCTATCTTCTTCCATCTGATAAAATATTATACTTCATAATTTAAAGACTTCTTTCTCTGTTCTACATTTATTAAAAACTTCAGAAGATCCTGACAGGGCTTTAAGGCACTGTGAGTCTTGCAATGCTGTGGACTTCCAAAATAATGTAAATAAAAACTTATAACGCATAATAGGAGAAAGCATTACTGGAGAAAACTTAGTTTTGAAAAACTTCCAGTCTTTCTTGAATGGAAAAGTGGCACAACATAATAAATAAAAACAGTGTCCTCCTTTAAAGCAACACCACCCACATATCATGCTTCTGATGTGCCTGTATTATTTCAATTTTGTTGGCTTTAATTCCAACAGACAACTGAAAATCAAGATTACCTAATATCTGAAAAAGGATAACTTATTGTAACACCTCAGTGTTAAATACTACTGTTCGGAAAGCAAAGGGTGACCCATACTAGTGAGAAATTAGATCAGACCTTGGGCTTACATACCTGCTGGAAGACGAGAAATTCCAGAGGGAAAAACCTAAGGTGAGGCTGTAACTCATGAGCTGCATGCTCATGAAGCAGAGCTCATGAGGCACAGTGTGACTGCAAGAACTACAGGAAGGCTAAATTGCAATCTCAGATAAAAGTATGCCCTGTTGAGTGCATCCTTTAGGAAAAGGAACAGCTCAAATTGTCCATGGCTGTCAGTGCCATAATTAACACAGCTGTGCAAGAACCAGGTCAAAAGTCAAGTTCAGTTTTCTAAAAAGGTGAGGGATTTTTATATATGGCAACAGTGCCAGCTTGACCTAAATCTTCATTTTCTCATTGTCTTTTGGGGCCTTCTTTTTTTCAGCCAGCTGAATGGATAGCAGTCACTTCCAGGGCAGTACCACAGCTTGTTTTCCATCGGCCATTTCCTAATGTAAGGATTATGTTTTGGCTGCTTACAACAATCACAGCATCTACTGCTTTATTATTGAGCCTATGGCTTATACATTGGCCTTTTTAACTCCTAAGAATTCTGTATCATTTACTAGTAGTAAATTTTCACACCCTTTATAAAGCAAGAGAAAGTGGTTAAACTTCTCAACCTACCAACTTCAAACAGCTGTCACACAACAGAAATATTTTAACAATTACAGAAGTGATAGGTGACAATTCCTCCAGTTTTTTGTAGTGTTGGGGTTTTTTTACCTTCAGTAATATACAGTGTCTTTCAAAGTCATTACTAGCACTGGGGAACATATCCTTTTCACCCAGGACTCAGGACAGTATGTGACACATAGCCAGGTAAATGATCATGCTTCTTGTTGGTAACATGTATCCAAACAATGAAGTTACACCCCATACAGAATGGTAGGAACACTGATAATTTCAACATCTTTGCTTTAAACTGCAAGTGGCAAATTACTGTAAAATATGCCAACCCTGCTAAAAGGGAGTTGCCTTAAATTAGTAGGATGCAAGGAAGACATTATGTATCTTGGCAGGCAGATCCTTCTACAGTGTTTCTAGATCACAGTTACTCTGTCAAATCTGTAACAAACGACGTCTTTTGTCTTAACTAGACCTGGTAAAACTCATGTGTCTTGCAATACTACTTGGCAAAGTTATAACACTTTGTTTATTACAGAGAATCTAAAACCAGAGGGAGCAAGCCGATGCCACACATATGATCCTGTCCCAGTAGTCACCAAGCGAATCCGTAGATGACAAATGAGTTAAATTCTCTTCACTACTGCACGAGAACACTCAGTCAACTAAGGGAAAGTAAACAGAAAGAGGGAGCAGAACAGCCTTAGGTTTCAAGCTAGAGAGGGAGAAGATGACTAAGTATTCTAAGAATTCAGAACCAGCTTTCTAAGAACACTGGTTGGCATAAAGCTGGCATAAAACAAACTGTGCAGGGTTCTAAGATTAAAATCACGCTATAGAAGCTCTCTACTTCAGCCACTGTGTTTTTTAACACAATTAACCACAAACTTACCAGGTAGTTTTTGTTAAAATAAAACCAGAACAATATAAGCAGCAAAGCTTTCTGAAGTTTCCACTACACTACTTCTAATCACATCCTGTAGTGTGGAGTCAAGCTTCTCTCACACAAGTAGGGTCCCCTATTTTCAGTTATGTTTGCAAAAAAATAAAGAAAGGAAATTACATGATTACTGTTTGTTCCCTTTCAGACCAATATTTAGAGTTGCCCTGAAAAATCCAACTTTAAAACAATGAAAACCATTATGAAAATTCACCTCCAAATACATCTTGCAGACTTTCTTTCCGTTGACATAAATGTGCTTCATAAATCAGCTGCACAGCAGATCAGTCCTTTGGATGGCTGAGTTAATCACAGTTAATTGGCTTCCTTGTGGTAAAAGGGACAACTGAACTAGGATTGCAAGAAAAACAGGCATACCCAACAGAAAATTTATTTCCTGAAGTTTATACTGGAAACCGAGTTTTATATTACCAGCACTTCAGGAAACATTGGAAAGTAAGGCTTAGAAATGGGAATAATCCTAAAACACATTTAACTGCTCATGTTTACACCTTTACCAGTGTTTGTGTTAAAACTGTTTTGCATAGTTTCTCAATATGCTTTTGCATAAAAGTCACTCAATCTCTCTCCCCCTCACTAGTACTTACTACTTGTTCCTATTAAATAATTTCAGAGTAATAACAGAGGACTACTTGAAAAGCCAAACCAGAATGCTTAGCAGCTGTGCTAAAAAATACACTGTACACATAAATCAGTAACAGTGTTTATTCACTGTTATGGAAAGAAAGCTGTTAGGACTCTGCAGGCATTAAAATCCAAAAGTAAAAGTACCCTAACTTTCAGAGGTGATAATCACCCAAAGGACATATCATAAGCCAGCAGATTTCAGGGTGTTAACCATTCTTTGCATACCACCAGGCCTCCAACACTGAAAATTTTGCTCTGTGCTGTTGGGTGCAATCCTGATACAGAAAACTTGCCTTGAGGGCAGCATCAAACCCTGCAAAGGATCCCTAACAGAAAACTAACAACTGAAGCAAAAAGCTTATTTGTTAGGGGTAGGCAAATAAGGCATACTGAGGGACTCACAGACACCCTGCTCTGCTGGCCTGGTGAATAAGAGCTATGGCTCCTTAGCACCTTTCCAAATTTAGGAAGGTGGAGCAGTAATTCCAAAGGACAGAGACACATTGTAGATAACACATCTCACCACAAACACACAAATGAATAGAAGGGAGTAGTACCGCACTGAATGCCTAAACAAACACAGATACCACAAATAGATCCATCTTTTCCTAAGGATCAGTACTAGGAGATAAAAACCACTATTGTCTCTATCAGCTTTTGTCCCTCCACTTTGTCTCATTCTCCTTGCTTGCTACTCCAGCCTGAAGCCTGGAAAATCATGCACACATCCCACAAAGACATTCACAAGACAGAGGCATGGGATGAGAAAAATTTTTAAAAAGAGTTTCATATGTTAAGCCGTGGTAATAGGGCAACCGGGCTTCACCAGGCAAATGTACTGGCCTGCTTTAGAATGTGACTGTCCCCTTTTATCCCTTCTTTCTCTCATTTTCCCACACTCCCTCCTCCCCACTTCACTTTGATCCTTTCCCAGTTCTGATCCTTGCCTTAAATATCCCATATCGGACCTGTACAATCTCAAAATTCTTTTACTCAGTCCCCAATGCCACTCTAATACATCTTACGCACCTTTTTCAACAGCTACCCCTCCCCAGTTTGCCTGGCATTCCAAAGAGTTTCTTCCAGTGAATCACCTCAGCAGGGTTTGCAATACGGATAATGGCTTCACTGGTCACCCTTGCTGGTTTTAGGAGCAGCTTAACAGATTATGCGGCTCAGTTTCCCACTTTATCACTATTCCCCTGGTCATTATCTGCATATCTGAATAGCCAGTACTCAGATATCATTCCACATATTTCAAAAAGCAACAAGCTCTTGAGGCAACTTAGTTATTATTTCATCAACATTTTAGTATTTTTATTATAATACTCCATTTTTATTTAAAAGCATTTAAACATGATTTAACAAATAAGCATGATTAAACATATATATTTTCAGTATACTGTAGTCATTGAAAAATAAGAGGCCAGAAGAAAAACTTCATGACAGC
Source organism: Lanius collurio (assembly GCA_020086605.1). NCBI lineage: Eukaryota > Metazoa > Chordata > Aves > Passeriformes > Laniidae > Lanius > Lanius collurio. The sequence continues at coordinate 4,141,817 of JACBWW010000006.1, read as the reverse complement.
TTAATGTAGCTACAATTTATACCAAATTGTTAAAACAGCTGTAGGTGAGGGGCAAAACTGCTCTTTCCTACTATAATACAACCCATCTTTACCTCACTCCTAGTTCCAAACTTTTGTCCATCTTTCTCTATTCATTCCAGCACTTGTTCTTGTATTTTGCTGACACATTTTAATGAGTCCTGAGATATTGGTGTATCCCTCTTTATTACACTTGCTCTCATACTTCTAGTACATAAAAACTGCTGCTATGTCTATTTTACAAGGGATTGGAGACACTTCTTTGAAATTAGCTTTTCAAAGATACCACACATCACTTGCTTCAGGTGCAGTGGGAGTTGTATTATCCACATTTAATATGCAAAACAAGCCAGTAAAGCCAGACTAATAGAGAAAAGACACATTTGTCTGTCTTACCCTAGAAGTAGGTTCTAAGATGACATCTTATTTTCCTAAGGGAAAATTATCAGGCACAGAGGCTGTAAAAGGATTCAAAACTGCACAGTAATACTGGTAAAGCAGCAGGGAAGCAGTGAAAAAGAGAGAGACTCTCTATCTTTACCACACACAGTTCTAAAAACCAGGAGAGGAGGCCAGCTTTTGCCTGAAGAATCCCAGACACTTTCAGTACATTTTTGTTTTTGCTGAAGACTGGAGAGTTCCATTGCCCAGCATTTACTGAATGTAAATGTTAAGATTCAGCAAATAAGCTCACACTGGCAAAGTTCAGGTTCCTGGTTTGTGCCAGTGCAGTAATGTCAGTAAGAATGCAGACCATAAGCTACCACCAGTACAGAAGATACTTTTGCCATGTCTAATGATTTATGGCCTTAGAGGTCTTTTTACCTATGATCCTATTAAAAGATAAAATAAAATCCTATGATTTTAAGGTTGGTTCCAACAGAGAATTTTCACACCATTTTTAAATATGGCACTATTTCTTTCAGCATTAAAAAGTGATTTGCAGTGCTTTATATAGAATCAAAAGCTAGGCATTCATTTAAATAGCCAAATGCTTTCTTCTCTGCTTTTCTGGTGTGCTCTTACATAGCAACTATGCTCAGTTCTACTGAGAATTTAGATATCACACTGTAATTGCATGGCAAAAAATGGGTTTATGTTAGCATTTGCTATCAACATCATCCAGAAACTGTGTCTATACTGTGCTTAGTCTATTTAATTATGATCAACCACAGGCTACTAATTTGCTAAGTTATTTATAGGTTTTCTTTTTTTACTGTATGCCTTTATTTGCTTTTCCTCCTTAGGCCAGTAGTCACATCTTTATTCACATTCATTTAACAAAATTCTGTAAGGAATTGACAAGCACTGCCAGTGTTGGGAACCTCAGCATAACACTTAACTACCTTCTTTTCCACCTTTCTTTTGTTCAAAGGCTTGCAAATTAAGCCCCTCAACTACAAAGGCACAGAACTTCTCTAATAAGGCACCATAAAAAAACCAGAAGCCAGAAGAGGATTTTAAATTTATTTCTAGTTCTCAAGTAAAAAATTCATCTGGAATATTTCTAAATATATTGTAAAAATATACTATACTTTGAAATTAACAGACTAGTTCTGAATTTGAATATAAACCAGATATTTAAATAAAAGATCTCTTCTGAGAGAAATAGAAATATTCATATACAGAGCAAAAAAATTTCTGAGAGATGAAGCTTTTACATCAAAAAAATTTTCTTTCTAGAATCTCTGGACTAGGTTGTTTAGCACTCCTTTACAAAACTGCTTAACATAGAGAATTTCATTTTGTTTCTGGTTATTGCTTGTATTTTTAGTAGTCATAAGGGAAAGAGGACATTCTTCAGAAAATCCTCAGGTTTCATGTCAAGGATCTGCAAATAATTTTAATGGAGTACCACTTTAAAGCTTTTATGTAATCAATGTTTTTCAATGTGGAAACCACTGTTCTAGAGAAATTGTCCGAAGTGAAAAATCAGTACAAGATGTCTTCTGCAATGAAAAACCAGAACAAGATCCCTTCCATCTCCAATTCCAACAGATCAAAAACATTTATAGAAAGTCTCTCTAATATGGAATTTCCATCAACACAAGTTCAAAGGGAAAGGTTTTCCATACCTTTGTTTCAGCAAGAAATTATAAGTAACACCTGAGTGAATTTTTACACACACTTGAATGTTACATACCTCATAGGATTGTTAAATGCTTTTCCTCCCTTAATCTTTCAAGTCATACATCATTCATCTTGTTTTGACAAAGCCACAGGGATACCCTGGCTGTTACAGCGGTCCCCATTTCTGCAGCTCCAAAGCATCAGGACTGTCTAAAGAGACTTTAAGCATTTACTGCCACCATAGTTGGGGACATGGCTGTATCAGCATGGTATTACCCTTCTCAGACTTTTACTAATCTTGGAAATAACTATTAAAACTTACATGCACATACCCACAGAAATCATAAAATCATGAGCGAAGAGAAGGGTAAAATATTTTTTTTCCTGCTAAACTGTAGCTAGACAGAAAAAAAACTGCACAAGGATACAAACAGAATTTAAAAGAGTAGGCCAGAATTATGAGGTGCTAACACTCTTATACCACTTACTTTACCAGTAAAAACAGAATAGGGATTTTAAACTAGTAAACAGCTGCATCCTTTACATATGAAGAAATTAGTGTAAAAATAACACAGTGTGTATTCTGAGTAGCAACCAAATCCAGAATGAAATATACACAATTTCTTTGAATAAATTTTGCATGAATCACAAAAACTTAAAACTGATCTTGAAAAGCTACAATGATTACACTAATAACCTTTAATTTTTAAATTACGGACATAAAAATGTGCTTTTTTCTCCCAGCTACAAGAAAATGAAAGCCCAGATTTTCAGTCCATATGCCTGAAGTGTGTGTATGTTTACATCATGTCCCACATGTGTATGGAGCAGTGCTTGCACACACCTGCAAATGAGAGAATACAATGCACAAAGACTGAGGCACTTCTTTATTCAAATACATCCTTGCTTGACAAACTGCATTATACAAAACTCTGGTTAGCAGTCATTTCAATAGCCAGTGTGATTTGAAATATTTTGCCTGCATATGAAACTCAAAACAGATGTGTCTTTGTGTGAATGGTTACCCTAGGGAACAGTCATTAAGGAAATACATTCTCCTGGCCTAACCTGGGGAAAAGGGACCAACCAAGGTATCTGCCCTACCCTGTCAAGGCTTAGAGAGACATCTACCTGATTAAGCATATATTCACACTCACAGAAATCAAAAAAGGATAGAAAGTATCAGTGGTCTATAAACTAAGTTTTCTGCTAAGTCTTACAAGCAGACATGAAGTACATACATAAAATGGTCTCACCAAACCGGCCATCTGGTAACCTTCATAAATTTTGACTCAACTAGCCATTGCAAAGTAAGGTTTCACTATAATAAAACATCAAGCATAAACCAATTTATTTATTCTGAAATTAAAAATAACATTTAGGTAAATATGGTTACACAATTACTCTTGCCATATGCTAGAAGTATGTAATATTGTAAATTATTAGTCAGAGAGATACTGGGACAATAGTTTCCTACATAAGATTATTTATATTTACCTTGTTAACTTGAATTAGTTCATATTTATCTTATACCCTTGAAGCAAGATGCTAGGTAGGAAATTACAGATCATCATCCACATAAGGTACATAAAACCAGCAAAATATTTTCCCATACAGTCATAAATTAACAGATTCAATCGAAATTAAGAAACTTAAGTGTTCAATGCAGCATCTTTCTGTTAGGAGCTGATACTTAAAACTGTTTTTTTTTTTCAAGTTTCCCTTGCAAGTAACATAGGCCATTGAAAATAAATTATGAAAAACTATGAAACTGATGAAAATAAGGAAATTAATAGCACATTGATTTTCATAAACATTACTAAGAAGACATTCTGAATTACAGATCCACTTTTTTGCACTACTAAAAAGGAAAGCCATGTTCTTAGAGGATGACCCTTTCAAGCTGTTGCACTTCAGATTTTGTTTTTCTGCAAAAATAGAAGGTGGGCTCAATCTTCTGTTCCCCTCACTTTTCCTTGATGTCAGAGGGAGGCCAGACAGCATTTGCACCAAGACTCAACTTTTCTTTGAACAAACTGTTCTCATCACTGTAAAACGAGGTTAAAGCAAAAGAACGGAGAAAAATATTTCCAACAAGTCTCCTAAGACTCAGTATTGCCATCTTACTCTCATATACAGCACAGCTCTATTCATCCTGCCATTTCGAGTTAGCTACCAAAACATTGTGCAAAACAATAGATTCATGCTACGTAACTTACAAATTTTGCTCCAAACTAGCAAACTGCATGAAAATGGCTAGAAATGTAAAGGTAGCTCAGTGTTTACCTAGTAGTTTTATGAGACCAAAAGTCAAAGCTTCTTTAACTACAACAAAAAAAGCTTCAGTCTGAAAAGTTACCTTTGACCACAGTAGAAATCCAGTGGAAAGCCCCTAAAAAATTTCTAGATGAAAGGTCAGACAATATTATATTTAAACACTGACTTTCTCCAGTTAATTTACTGCCAGATACATCAACTAACATTTTCAATGAAAATTGAGGAACACAGAGCCATCATCCAAAGAAAATACGTATATGCTATGGAACTGTATCAATACAGCATTGTGGGATATAAGCTCAATTATTATACTCATTGTACTTCCTTTTTCTTTAAAACTTACAGTTTACTACATTTATGAGAACAATACAAGAGACAGCTACAGATTTAATCATACTCAAGTTCAAAACCATTCAATGCACCTAAGACAGTAAAACCATAACTCTACATGCTACTATTTTGCCTAATAGTTACTCCTTGTTTCTTTACCTTCATCTATAAAGAATAACAGAAAGCACAAAACCCCAAAAAACAACCAACCAAACAAAAAAGGTCTTCGGAGGGCTAACACTATTTAAACCTTATTTAGACATTTGTCACTTCCCAATACACCTGCTGCCTGCTCCATTCCTCACCAACTTCTCCAGTTATAACAGGAAAATTCTCACTAGTTGAAATTTGCTATTCTGAAGGTTTATAGCCCTTGATGGTTGTTATGTTAATAAATAAAAAACCTCATCAATACTGTTAAATGCTGCATGAATGTTTTATGAGGAAGAAACATATTGGTAACCACATTACAAAATAGAAAGGTTAATTAAAAAAAAGAGTTTTGTGAGAGTAACATTTTAAGACATAATTTGATTAAATGTTACTGTTCTTCAAGAAAATATTGTACAAAAAAAACTCAAAGAAACCAAACAACAAAACCCAACATAACAATAGTGATGCTGAATAGCACAGTCCTCAGTGTATTTCACTACACACAGATACACGGCTGAATCATGAAAGTAATCTGGTATCATCTTGCCACAGATGAGTTCTGCAGATTTTCATCTGATTAAATACAGAAAACAGGTTCCCTTTAACAGCTACAGCTCCTGGTGATTTGTTAAAGAAACTAAAGAGAAGAAATCAAAGAGAAGAGACCTAAGAAAAACAGGTATTTTTCAAGTATCACAAATTCTGTTCCTCCATCTGAGTGGCAGGAGAGACCTTTCACACCTTAAAACCATGTTTAATGAAGTAATACACTGCACACAGTGAAAATATATTGGCAGTTACATAAATATCAGAAATAATTTTCTAACACTCAGATATTGGAACATAAGAACAAATTCTGCTAGTATTTTTCTGCTTACATTCCTGCTGATACAGATTCCCCAAGACAGTCAGAAAGAATGAAAACCAAGGCATAACGTGCAAGACCATAAACACTATCTAGTGAGTAAGCATAACCCTCTTCCAACAGCTATAACTGCATTTTAGTCACATTATTTATAGACTGTTACAGTCATAGGGACACAGATAAACTCCTTCTGAACTAACTAAACTCAGATGCTGAGAGCAGGCTAAGTGCAGCAGCACGACAGAAGACCTTGCCCAGAAAGTCAGTTGAATAAGCCCGTGCAGAGGTTATGCCAATAAAAGCAGACGAGTTAGCTCCCTTACACTGCCATAACCTAGTACAAAGTATCATTTGTTTTAGAACATTAGAACAGGGAAAGACCCATATACATCAGTCAGAAGGGATCTTGCCACTAACTTCACTCATGCCTACATTTCGTGCTACCTGAATTTGCATACCAAATTTACAAAACAAACAAACCCACTCACAACTTATTTTGCTTTGCTTGCATGTGCAGCTTTTTCTTTACCTATTAAATTCACTATCTCAACCCACACTTTTAACCCTTCTGATGCATTTCTCAACTCCACTGTGGCAGAGTGAGTAAGCAGCTGCATGGGGCTTGGCTGCCTACTGGGCTTAACCCAGCACAAATAAGTAAAATTTACTGCCATCCAACTTTAAACAGTTCAGTAACCTTAAACAGCTCAGTAATTTTAAACATAGGCATTCCAGAGCTGCCATCAGAACTTAAAGGAAAAAAACCCACCACACACTATCTCAACATAAGCAAGCCTGTATCTCTAAGTATTTTTACTGAGAACTTCAGTCTTGAGTGCTACAAGCTCCTCACGACCATCTTCCTGATGGAGAAACCCCAATGTACACAGAACAGGATTTAGAACTAAGACCACATCACATTCTCTTTAAAGTATTGTAAAAGCACTTCCAAAATGCATTAAACTAGGTCCTCTCTTCAGTATCTCCTCTACAGACTAACAATGAGACTCTGCACTTGATAATATATATGCAAAATATGTCAGAATTCATGTCAATTCACAACTGGAGCAAAACTCTACAAGTAGGTCTATGGATACATATGTCAGCAAACAAAAGGTGTCTGAATAGTGTATTTTGCATAGCTGCAAAACAAGATTATAAATCAAATCTAATCAACTTGGGTATTCTTTCACCACAAAAATCCTGGGAATTCATAACAGAAGGAATACCTGGGACTTCAAGATACTTGTGAATGCCTCAGCTAAATCAAATATGCTTCAGCTGACAAGAACAGACTGAACACGTTTAGACTTGACCCCGCTTTGCAGTGGTAGTTGGACTAGATGACCTACCGGGGTCTCTTCATTAGCATCTTAGGTCCCTTCATAGTTATCCTGTGATCCTATAAAATTTAGATACACAGTTAGAATAAAGTTTTTATTAAATTCTGATACCTACTGTTTTGTTTACAAATAAATCTTCTCTTAAAGAAGATGTTTTTATGAATTGTAATTAGACCCTAAGCAAAAGTTTTTAAAGGGACAACTCAAATGGCAGTGGAACCAAAATTATCACAAGTGAGAGAAAAACACATATAAGAGATCCAAAACAAGTGAACAACACAGCTTTGCCATACAAGAAAAGCAGTTGAAGGGTTATGTTTTAGATCACAAAACTACCTGGAACTTACACTGCAATTATTTATAGTACTTAAAATGGTACAGGTAAAAATTCAAACCACCTACTACTCTATCTTTACTGCCTTAGACTTGATCAGCTGGACATCTGTACCACCAATTCACCTCAATTAGTAAGATTGCTTAGAATGTAATTCCTTTTATGTCACTGACACTTCTAAAGCTGGTCTTTTTGTATCCATAGCACCAGTACATAAAAACTTCTGATGTCATCTGCATTCCACCAAGGGTGGAGGCAGACAAGCACTTTCTCAAAATGAGTTCCCAAGAAATCCACATTCATAAAACCAAAACATCCTGTTTCTATAAATGGAATTGTCAAGCAATCCATTCTAGGACAGATATTCAGGGAGGAATTCTTCATTATAGAGCAATTTTACCTGTGTTTGAATTAAAACGTTCCTCAACATTACACATAACCTTCATTTTTATGTTCCTAATTCATATAGCAAAACATGAAAGGAGATGCAAGTGAAAAATTATCGCAAGGAGAAAAGTTCATTTTGGTATTTTTAAAAAGACATGGTCACAAACCAGGGTTTGTACACTATTGAAACAAATCATATTCTACAACCTGATATGAATACACCATCTACTAGAAGAGCTTTTTTTATGTGCTCACACGAGAACATCAGTCATTTTGATGTGGTTGTAGAGTGTTAATCCAACATCTACTCAGAGAAACTGAACAATACCCTCAAGGAAGTCATTAAGTGTCTCATAGATTAAATTAGTTTTATTTCTTCATAGCCCAGCATTAGTCAGGATTTTCAAGACTTTCCTCTCTAGAATACAAAGCCATTGCTGATAAAATCTGCAAGTGATTGATGGTAATGGTGCTGTAAGTAACAGCAAGGTCAAGCTATAGCTACATGGGGACCTGGAGCACATAGACAGATACAATCAAGGTCATATTTAACTCTGTTACACAAAAACTTAAAAATATAACATGGAATGCAAGTATAGAACCACAGCCTTGTGATAGCATAAGCTTGGAAAAATGACAATCATGAGCTCCTACCAAGTCTAAGGTGCAAATTACTAAAATGAAAGTTAGGTGCATTAACAGTGACTATTGATAAATAAGATAAACATACATTACCCTAGGGAAGGTATTTACAAAGCAACTCACAAATTGCTATGTCCACTTGTCAATAATAAAGTAAAAGACAATAAAACTGTTAAAGCACCCAAAAACTTGGAAGTTTCATGAAATTGCAAAATTTGGGATCTGAAATCATATTTCAAAGCAGAACACCAAAGGTTATCTGCTTAGGACTGTCTCACAAGCCCTTGCAATATTTGGTACAACAACTCAAGATAGGAGCAGCTTCAACTCTGTCCCACTCCCCTCTCATAGTGGTTTCCTCTCCAAGAACAGGCACAGCAGGCAAAATCACATGCCAGTTCATCAACACCTCAATTCCAAGACTGTCCTAGTAGTTTAAATCCACCATCATCACCATTTAGGTTTGTCACCCTATTTATACGGGCAGTAGCTTTCAGTAGGAAGCTAGATGGACAGCTGCAGTGGCATCCTAAATTACCATAACTGGGATTATTCTTCATTAATCAAATATCTTAGTTTATTAAATACAAAGGTAAAAAAATAATGTATAAATAACTGCAGAAGAGTAAATGTCTACTACAATGGGTTAGCTGATCTAGTGAAGAAAAAATAAAAATGACCAGAAGTTGAAGCTAAAATACAAAATAGCTGTGTAATCTCTTATTTGCTTCCAAAGGAAATAGATAATCAATCATACTATCACCACTAGCATACTTTAAAATTGAGATAGTATATATGAGCCATAAACTTCTGATCTAGATACACAGACTCAGCCAGGGAAACTGATGTCCAGCATTAGGCAGAGGGACAAACTGTATCAACAAAAAGGTCTCTTTTATTGAGACAAATCAATTGCTTCAACATGTTTCAGCAAGCATAGTCCACTAGCATCAGAATGTAAACAGCAGCACAAAGTAAGGTGAGACAACAGGTAAAGAACAACAGGACTGACTAAATATTCTTTGAGTATTAGAGAAATTCCTCTAAAAGCAAGCAGTTTCTGTTAATAAAGGAAAAAACCCTGGCAGCTTACTACCCTCTACCATTTTCTTTTTGGCGAAACTGCTTCCCAATAATTTATTTACAGTGTTCCACAGGAAAAACAAAGTTGTTAGGCTCACATAAACTTAATTAATAACCAGAATCATTACTAATAAAGTAATATATTTCTCCCTATGTCATGTTTGTTCACACATATTGATTGGGTTAGCCTTGATTGGGTTATCCTCAGGCTATCGCTATTTCACGTGCAAAGGAAGGGTTTAGAAACATATGAAAAAGTAGAACTGTACCATGCATAGAGTGGAGCAGGTGAAATATTTTTTATATATAATACACTCAATATATTTAATACGCAATGGCATTTAGTAAATGTACTAAGACCATGCACAAGCAATACCTGTTTTTTTCCAAGCTGAATCAATTACAAGCAGAAGAATACCTCCAGACTGTAAATATTTTTATGATGAGAACATTGAAAAACAAGATGGTTTAGTTAGAGATAAGGAAGAAAAAATTTTAGACACACACTAATTCCTTCAAATACTATTAACCAAGAATGTGATTTATCTTCAATAAGTACCTTCTCAAAAATAATTTTTAAAAATAGCAAACATTCTATAAAACTATTTGGCTGGACGCTACAAGCAAGAAATTTAACCAGCATATACTACATAGTCATCAACACACAAAAGATTCTGTTTTACAGGGACACCTGTATTCAGGAAAACTGGAAGGTTTCTGCTTAGTCCAGTAAGCAAAATTCAAGCTTTCTGCAGACTGAGCACAGGTATTCTATAAGAGCTGATATGGATTTATTCTTTTCTATAAATTGTTTAGAACAAGAGAATTTGCATTTTAGAAACTGTAATTTTGGAAGTAGGTAGTTCTCTGAGATGCTCGTGCTTCACTACCCCAATACCATGATTCATTTTTTGATTTTAGAGCCTTAGCACCAATAAAGAAGTCTGATAACTGTCTTTAAAGAGCCACTAGGACTGGTTGGTCTAGACTAGCCACTTCACTAGACTGGTCATCTCAAATTTGTGTGATCGCAAATTTGATCAGAACCCATTTTATTTTGGCCATAATTCCAGATTACTGTGTTAACAAAGTCTTACACTGCAAAGTTGGAACACAAAAAACCCAATACTGATTTCTTGGATGATTTTTAAATGAGAGTTCTATGGATGTTTACAGGCTATGTCTAGAACAACTCTGATTCTCACACAGAATTTGTTCGTGTTGATAGCAACAAAAAAAAAAAAAAGGAATTTTCTTATGAATTCTATTCCTGAACATTTTACTTTCTTGCAGCAGCATGCATTATTCCTTTTTAGTCCAATATAAAAAATTGGGGAAAAACCTAACAAATTTGCGAGGCGCATAGAGGGAAGCAATCTCCAGCCTTTTTTGCAAGTTTTCAGACCTTTTATTGGTGTAAGATTTTTCAGATTTAACTGGCCTGTTCACTGTTCTCCTGCCTATTTCAAATTCCTGGTTTGAAATTCCATCCAAACTATTTAGAAATCATTCAGAAACCTACATTTACAATAAGCATACATCCACATCTAGTAACTGGTACATTTGTTTCTTGTGGGAGGGCAGTGTTAGGGTTGGGGTGGCTTTTTTCCCTTTTAAAGGTAAACCCTGCAACACTGGATAGAAACACAAGGAAATCACACAGACTCATTCTACTGCCTACATGTACAGTCTCAACTGCAGTGCTTGTGTTTCACTGTTCCCACAGCAATATCATGATTTATTTCTTCATTTTAGAGCCTTTCCCCGTAGAGGCTAAATCTTACACTGTCTCTTACTTCCCTTTAACAAGTACTTATAGAAAGGCCTCTTTTTCTTCTGGCTACCACTGCTTCATAGATAAACATGGCTTAAATTTTTCTGCTAAACTGGATGCTAGAGGGATCACAGAGCCATATCTCCCACAGCTTAACATTCAAGTGCATAACTAAAATGCTTCAGTGAGACTACCAATTACTGCAGTTATGTTACTACCACACAGAACTGCTCAACACCAAACGGAGCTATGAGATTCCAGAAGCCATTTTTAGCCTGAGGCACTAGGCCAAAAATAACCGTTTCAGTTCTCTAGGAAGCCAAATGTACAAAGATAGGAAAACTGGCAGAAGAAGTATAGCACTTCTTGCCAAAATAATGACTTTTTTTTTATTGTGTAAAGTTACTACTTTTTCATATTACTGATTCTTAACTGATTGCAAATCTAGAGCAATATGCTTTTAGAGACTATTTCTGAGTTGTACCTGTGTGTCTGTGCCAGATGCTACTACAAAGTGAGTTTCTGCACTGTGTTAATACATTTAAAACCATTCCCAGGACCTTAATGGACACTTTAAGTCTTTACTGCTATCCCAACATCTTCCAGAACAAAACTAATTCAAATGCCTCAACATCCATTCTTCAAGATATCACACACTGACATTTAAAAAAAAAATACAACACCCCCCCCCCCAAAAAAAATACCAAAGAACCAAAGTTGGATTCCACTCACAGTTTTGTCTTTGATCTATTTTGAGATCTGGATTAAACCATTCAAAATTCCTCCTGCTCAGTTTTTCCAATCTAAACAACCAGGGTTAACCTGCATCATTATAGAACAATGAAATAATTCACTCAGCAAAGTTCACACAGTAATTTTTTAGTGGAAACAGAACAAAATCTGTGCTAGGAACAACTAAAGCAGAAATCTTAAAGTCATTATATTAATGACTTAAAGACTTAAGCTCTTAAATGCATTACATTAACAACCAATATAATTACATAAAAGGCTTTCAAATGACAAGAAATTCAAAGATTACTTTCTCTACCCTTAGAAGTTCCTGACTGGTTGGCTGAATGCCAAAGTTACACACAGCACACTTCAGCAGCACAGTAATAGCTGCAATACCATGATACAAAAGTGTCTCATGGTCTACACCATGAAGTGTCTGTCTTATCTCTAAATTCCCTTACAAGCATGTTAGCGAATTGAAGTTACTAGTTATTTTAAATTAGTTCATTTTTTTTTTCAAATTATAAGATCTACACCACTTGCATGAAAGACTTTTTGCGGAGAGTCTGCCAGATTATCTTCATTCTTTATGGTGAATTTGAGACAGCACACAGGGAAAAAAAAAAAGGAGAGCAGTTCTAAAGATGAAGAAGAAACTTACCATTTTTTAAAACGAAAAACAATTTTAGACTCTGTAGCCTCTTTTGTTCCCCCCCCCCCCCAAATAAAACCTCAGGAAAAAACCATACAAAATTATGTATTACCAAATTAACATAATAATTTTCCATTCAATTTGAAAGTTCATATAGTGAATGGAAAAATCCATTATAACACAGCTACAATTCAGTAAATCAGTCTTAATTTCTGCACACTGTGACTAAGAAACTACATCATCGTGATGCTGTACAGAAACTAGAAGGAACTGGTACTGATGGGTTTCAAAATAAGACAAAGTGTGGAAACATTTCAAAAGGATGGCACAAGGACATTCTTGGTACATCTTCCTTCAAACATACTAGTACGCAGGGGGAAATAAAATACCATGTCTAGCAAACCTTGTAAGTGACAGGACATGTGTGAGGAAAAAACCAAGTCAGTAACACAAGGCAATCTGAACAGCTCCTAAGTGGAACACAAGCAAGGAGTAGGCATTCAGCCAGCCTGGAATTCAGACCTTGGAAAGGGGATCACAGGCAAAACTTACCGAGCAGGGAAACAACACTGTACAAAGTGGAGTGCAAAAGGACAGTTTTCTTGAACTGGGATGAACTCAATAAACAACAACAACAAAACGAGCACACAAGAAGCCCTAGCAACAAAACATAAAATGAGCATGGGAAACCTTGGGCTGAGTTGTTCCCCTTGATCAATCACAGCTGTATTTAGTAACCAGGGCATCCTTGTCCTGCCCCAACTGCTGAGAGAGCTCCTTTCAGCTTTCACCAGACACCCATTCCAGAAATCTTCATAACTGTCTGCATTTTTTTAATTATATAACATGTGAATTGACACTATGTTCTTCTTCCTTCCCCACTGAAAAGACAGACAGCTTTGTTGTTAGTACACTTGCCCTGCCTTGAAAAGACTGAATTGCATGAATTCAGCTAAGCCTCACTATTCTCAAAATACAGTAATATAACAGCAGCAATGGTACAACCTGTCTATAATTCAATAATCCCTACTTCTCCTGTCATTATATTTTTAAATAGTTAAAAGTTCAAACAGTAAAAAAAAGTCATCTTAATAATAAAACCTTTGCTTACCATGATAACAATTTCACTATCTTTAAAATCTGTTCTTACTATACATAAACTACTGCACTTGCATTTCTGTTATCTTGCCTTATCTCTGTAAAGGTTATCCAAGGGTGTATTTTGCTCCACTTTTTTCCTTGGCTTAATCTCTGATTCAATTTTCTTTTCTTACCCCATTTCTTGCCCATTTTACAAAACTTCTCCATCAGTTTCAGTGATTTATCTTTGCACACATATTTTATGAACCAGTTTCTTTCTGTTCACCAAATGACAGATCAAACTTCTTACTCATGCTTTTCACAGTTAAATGTGGAGGACTTTTTCTCCTATCTTATTTATTTTTCATTTTTACTTTTTGCCTGTCTAATGTAATGCTACAAAGAAGAGGTGTAACTGAAAATAGCACAAAGATTCAGACTTTAGAGGCTAAAAAACCTCACGTCTATATACACACGATAAATTGAAGTGAAAGTGTCATTTGCAGTCCCTTTGGTATTTTTGAGACATACTGCTTTAGAATATAAACTAGTATTATCATAGCATTCTAATATTCTTTACAGTATAAAGAAATCACATGCTATGTTTAAATATACTTCCAAGATGCACTTTGCTGAATTTTATTACTTTAATTCAAAAAATTATTTGCCTTCTATCCTCCACACACATATTAATGCCAGCTGCTCCAGCAATGCCACCTCCTACCAGAAAGAAGTATTTATCAGGCTATAATAGTAGAAAACACCTAGTTTATATACTTAAAACACAAACCTAGAAATTCAATTGGTTACTAATTTAATATTTTAAAGCACCATGGTCCTAAAAGAAAATGAAAATATTACAATTACCACATTTCACGCCAACGAATAAGATCACCCAGCTGCAGAAAATCAACATAAAAACCTTATCCATTCAGCAGCACAGGTCACTACTAACATGGTGCTCAGCTGTTTTGCCCTCGTTCTGCTTCTCATAAAGACCAAGAATTCTATTCTGATATTCAAAACCTCCAGCTACTTCCAGTAATTTCTCTAACCATTCCTGGAAGAACTACCTCACATAATCGTCATGAAATTATCAGTTAACTTTTAACTAAATTCACACAAGCTCAGCTGCACATGAAACACTTCACGTAGCTTCCAAAGCAAGTGCGAACCTCAGGCTCCAAATTAAATGCAAAACTAACCCCCACTTGGCTCTGCCAAGATCATCTCACAAGTTTTGACTTTTTGTTTTTTCCTTTAAGAATATTTCTCCTACAGACTGGGATAGGAGGACAAAAGACTGTTATTGTTATTTCTATTTTTAAATGGTTAGGAGGTTTACAGGCATTAGGGTGTTCTGCACCATACAAGGAAAAAAGAATAAAAAGCTGGCCAGCATGACACACTTAGAGAAAGACACTGGGGAGAAAGCGTCAGAATTTCATAAATGAACTCCCCCCACAAAGACACATCTACGCACGAATTTAGCAGAAAGGAATTATTCCTCCAGAAGCTTAACTCCTAAGTACCGTTCCAAAAAACTACTCTGATATGTGAATAAAGCCTTGCACAACATGGTCAGCAGAGAACAGTCAAAAGTCAGAAATGGATGTAACACCCATTTCCAGTTTTGACAGTGATCTGCTCACTGAACACAGGGGTAACATTTCTGGCTCTTTCAGTTTTACACATCGGTGAATAATAAATGGGTACGCTTTCCAAAATTCTGGTCTCAATAGAACAAGTTTAAGATATCTCTGATTTAAGAAGTACTATTTCAATTATTTAAATCATATTGATTTTAACTGTGAATTAGCAATCTAACCAGCTTGGGAATGTTCACAAACTTAGTAATTGCTTATTAACAGTCAGCAAGAACACAGCAGGCAGAATGATGAGCAGTCAGCCTATGGCCTGCAGAAGTTACTCATCCTTCCTAGAATGGTTATTCTGATACACAAAACACCAGTCTCTCCATCTTGGCTGACCTTGTAACTCCACAAGCAGCAAAATCACTGGGTTTTCCTTCTACAGGCTAATGGATGCTAAGGTTCCCAAACTTAAATTCAACAGTTAATGTTTATAGTATGAATTTGAAACTACTATTGGTAGCGTAAAGTCTATAAATGTCACGTATCTTGGAGCCAAACAATTTTCTCCATGTTTATCTAATTCTCTATTCACACAATTCTAACCATTATTAATCTAAGTGACATTTTTCCTCAGTTTTACAGATTTCAGAGAATTATTCCAAGCCATTAAACTCATTTCCCTTCTTCAACGTCGTATGTTTTCATTCAACAGTTCATAAATTTTCCCTCTCTATGACACTTCTGCCTTTAATAGCATCATCTTTTTTCCTATTTTCTTGTTCAAACCTATATTGCATTGGCAATTGCCTCTTTCCTCTTCCAAGCCACAGGTCTACTGGGGAAATAATCCTTCTACTTTGTCATAGCTGATTCTGCCCCAGCCTCTTACCCTAACAAAAGTATTCAGCATTTTCAAACTCTATGTATAGTTACCGTGTTAAGATTCATACACTCTCCCCTGTTCAAAACATGTCTAAATCAAGATGTCTTTTTTGCTGAAGACAAAAAAGGGAAGGACTAAAAGGAGGTTCAAAAATAATGTAGCGATATTTGGCTTCTACCTTCCACCAGGCCAGAGATCACAGGCAAGTGGACCTTCATGGCTCATCTAGAAGCATTTGAAAGGAAACCTATAGCACCTTGACTACCATAACAGCACTTCTGGATCTCCGAGTCAGTCTTTTCCAAGCAGATTGTCCAAGGATGCACAAAGTGACAATATTTCTACAAAAGTATTGAGCTTTTATTCATTTACATGCACAGCATGTCCAAACACGGCAATTCTAGGCAGAATCATTTAAAAAACTGCCATCCTAAATGAGAGGTTTGCTTTGGGGGGGGGAAAGGTTCAATCCACAGAAGAGCCTACTCCTGCTGAAATTGAGGGGTTTCATCCTTCCTCCCATCCAACAGTTTGTAGGCTGTCATCTCTCCTACCTCTTAGCCCATGCACTAGTTTTGAAACCTCTCTACAAAGCAAGTCAAAAAGAAAAAACAAACAAATATAAGGGAAAGACACACACAGTCAGTGGTAGAAAACCATTAATCTGCTCAAGCCACATTCCGAAACAGTAACCAAGCAATTGTGTACTCGTAATTTGTTCCATGCAACAAAGACACTCAAAGACACCAATTCATTTTATTTTGCACTGAGGAGATTCTAACAGCACCTGCAAAGTCACTGGCTACATTTCTATGGGGGCATAAATCTCCAGACAAAAGAGGTAAATTTCAAAAGCAACTCTTACAGCAAGAGAACTAACTGACTCTTTTCAATAGAAATCAATAGCATTGATGTTTGTAAGATCCACAAGCAAGGATATCATCAGGCTTCAGGAAGAATAAAGGGCCAAGAGGGTTTAAATGGTATTCTGCAGTTATAAGTCGCTATGCACATCAATGTTTCTAAAAGAACTCCTTTAGTTTGATAAAGCTCTTTCCCAAAGCACTGCCTATGAGTAAAAAACAGAAGCAAGAATATGTTGGCACAGAGATGTCCAGACAGACCACATGATCAAGTGGTGTTAGAAACTGTTAAATGCATAATAATGTTACATATACTACTGGATACATCATAAAGAATACAAAATTGATTTATCTTCATTTTTTAGCCTTAAGAATTACATCTTCCAGGTTTTGGCTGCAGGGTTATATTTAATTCATTTGTGATAATAAGCAAACATATTTATTCTCTTTCCCTGTCCCAATACACTTAAGATATTATTTGTGTAAAAAAACAGTAAGTAAGGTTAGAAATCTTCAAATAAACACAGGAAGGCTGTAGGAAGAGACTTACTCTTGAACATGAAAAAGAAATAAGAGTTCTATTCTTTTTTTTAGCCTTATAAAGACATTATTTACTGATACGAGTTTAGATTAAATGAGCAAAATGAAAGGCTCTCAGCCTCATCTAAAAAACCCCACAATTTAGTCAAAATATGATTTCAAAATGACTAATTATTCAAAGTAGTTATCAGACAATTCTTAAAAGGACAGGATCAAATCAAGTATCTTTTTCTCTAGTGACCAAATAACAATCACATTCTAAAAAAGAGTCCATATGGTGGTCATATTTGATATATGACAGTATGCAGCAGCACAAACAAACCAGTCTGTATGTGTGACATCCTGCCCAGTACAACCTGCACTTAGAACAGGTGGAACCAACTGCACATCTACTGCTGCAATTAGGAGAACTCTCAGAAGTGAAGGAAGAATTACATTAACAAAGCACGTGGAGAAAATAAGTGAGAATAAATTATGGCAATCTAATGTACATAGAATCATAGAATTGTCTACGTTGGATGGAACCTTCAAATGCCATCTGGTTCAACTCCTCTGCAAGGAGAACCAACATCTTTGACTAGATAAGGTTGGAGCTCCATCCACATCATATCTAATTTAAAAAAAAAAAAAGAGAGGAAACGAAATATTACTGTTGCTGCTGTTATTAGCAAAGAAGAATGAAAGGAACATATTTCACCAGAACCAGAATCAACACTCACAGTGGTACTAGGATTTTTCAACCATCTTGAAAACAAATCCCCAGTTATACAGCTGAAACAACTATTTCAAAGATGCTGCCAGGCAAAGGTGTCTTCAACACAGCATTGTCTGGCAAGCACAGTCCACTTCAAAGGATTTGCAAAAACAGCAGGTAGCTCTTCTGTCAAGAGAGAATTCTGTTTCACAAAAAATAAATACACATTCCTTCCAAAATTTCATACTGTCCAAACTGGCAATCAAATACTTAAACTTGTAAGTATTTTCTAATAATCTCGTATGTATTTTAAAGAATTTATTTTCTTCTCTGCCAGGTCACTACCAGGAGCAGCAAGTAATCCCTCCTCATGTGCCTAACTCACCCAATAGAAATGGATGGAGCAGGCATTCACCGGAAAAGGTGCAGAGGATCTATATTCAAAATACAATCAAAGCTTACACAAAGAGGTTGAAGTCATACAGTAGGCAGCCATGGTTACATCTTTGGGGCCTTTTCTTTCTCTTTTATAAAATAACATGCTTCCAGCATTCCCAGTGGTTTGGAGGAATATAATTGCATGCTATTACTTAAGAACTATGTGATTACTGTGTCACTGCCTTCTGCATAACCCAGCCTGTAATAAAAGTGATAAGAATAGCATTTATTTTTGAAATGGTTTTTGCATTGCATCCACACTGATGTGGTTTAAAATGTCTGACTAAACTCAAGACACTTTACAAGGAGGTTTTACTTTCTTCTAACAGTACTGAATGCCATCAAAACTCCATTCTGTGTGCAGAGATACTGCCTGAAAGTTACCTATGACCAGGTAACTCAGTGCTTGAGCAGAGCTCTCAAAGACTGAGGAAGAAATGTTCTATCACATTTCTATAAACAAGATGTATTTAATGCAAAGAAAAATCACAGAAGTAAAAGGATAACAAGAAGCCCCAGGAACAGAAAGTAATGAGTACAGTTCAGCCTCTGTAGTTATTACAGAATGTAACTGCAGTAAGAATTAGAAAAATCAAACTATCCTATCCCAGCTGCTAAAAGCAAACAAACCACATCCCTTTTGTAAGTGCATCAATTGCTATATAAAATCTGACTTCTAACTTCAGGAAAGAAATAAATACATTAACAAAGAATTTAAAGTTGAACACTTGTTTTCTTCCTCAGACCTACAAAAAGCACTCAGAACCCATCTAGAAAACAAGCTTGATAATATTTTGAGAGTAGCTGTAGACCATCACTTTCTGAATCAAAAAAATATTTTCAGTCTCTAGTACTAAAACACTGTCAAGATGCAGACATGGTTTCAGTTTTTTGGAAATTCCCTGCTCCTCGGATGTCTAAACTCAACCCCCCTCACTAGCCTTCTCTACATGAAAGAGTATCTTCATTTTTCAGTGAGACTGGCAATCCCCTCCCCCCTTCCACCACCCAAAAAAAAAGGGCAAAAGGGCAAAAGGCTACCCCTACCCCAAAACCCAAAGTTTCAGGGCTTCAGAGACATGTCAGCACATCACTGTAAGTCACTCATTTCAAAGATATATTCCAGGTAGTACAAGAAAGTTCTGTACTATGTGCATTTATGGAGAGGAAGCAGGAGAGAAAATTCCCATCAAGAGTTTGCCCCAAGAGCTTCCGAAATCTGGCCTTAAGCCAAGCATCGCTTCTGTTTATGCATTTTAGTTATGTAATGTAACAAGTGAAAAGAAACATGGATTTTTTGGATATACATCAACAGACTACTTAACTCTCAAGGCAGTTCCCATTAAACCGTTACAACAAGCTGTTACACACAAAACCATAAAGCAACCATAGATTAACACAGTGTTTTTCTAAAAAGGTACAATGATAATAGGGCTGCTGTTGTCACAAGGTTAAGATATGGGTGGACCTATACTGTCGTTTATATCAAACAAAATGAGAATGAAAACACAGTTCTACGTTCAATTTCATACTGAATGTTTTCCATGTAAACTCTGAGAAAAGCTTGAAGATAAATGCTTGAAGATAAAGACTACTTTTTTCCTAGAAAAATCACCATAACAAGTAAGCATGTAACAAGCAGGTGCTACCTATACAGATTACACACAGCTCATGCCTGTACAGCACATACTTACACAATACACAGATACTAACATGCAATCACAAACAATCAAACCATTTTCTCCCCAGTATATAATCTTCTCAGTATATAATTTGATTTTCCAACAGTTTGGTTCAATATTAGGTCAAACTAAACAAGCTAAATTTCTGGATTTCCACATTATTTATCTTGTATTGCGGCATGTCTGCTAAACTTCAACTTTAAAAAAGAAATGAGACAAAAAATGCTTCGCTTGGGATGACAAGCTGAAAGTCGTTCTTCTAACCACATACAGCTCCCCTACCATGCCTATCCCTTTCACATCTGCTACTGAGTCAGCTAATGGTTAGTGTGGTAATTCATGCTATCCATTCATGGTAGTTTCATTCATCAAGCTTCCTCCATAATTTTTTTTATTGATATGATGATATAGGCGCTCACACAGACCAATATGAAATCATTGACAACATCAAGTAACAAAGCTAAACAACAATAACACATGACACCTACCACACATCTGAGGCATTAACTCTGGGACAGAGACAATAAGCAGCCAGCATGTGTCTCCACATACAGGAAGGCATAAATGCCCTCATGTGCAGCAGTAGCTGAGGATTTAAATTCATGTTATCACATGTCTGCGTACAGGTATAGCACCTGCTGTTTTGTGGGACAAGAACAAGTGACTACATGTCTCCTGCTCTGCTTCTACAACATAACTATCTCCAGCAGGCAAATGGGGACACAAGGGCATGTGGAGGCCATACACTGATGACCTTGGCAGTATACTAATACATTCTTCTAATGCGGGTTTGCACTGCTCTACCTAGTGACAGCATGTAAAGAAGGGATTAGGTTCCATCACCTGGGATAATAAGGCCAGGAAAACAGTTATGATCCTTTGAGGTGGGTCTGCCTCCCTAGGTGAGAAATAAGTGTGCCTTTTTCATGTTGGAAGAAAGGTGTGAAGGCAAGTTAACACAGACTGAATACATTGCCCCGCACCGCTCCTGTCTACAGGGCTGTCAGGCCTGTCACCTCTGCAGATTTATGTAATGATGGTGTCCCCCACTGTAGAGTATATACAGTGCCTGTTAAGGCAGGGATTTCTCTCCACACTTGCCCTGGAAGACAGCATTGCACAGAGCTGGCACCTGAGGCTACATGACTGTAAGGACACTAGGGGGGATGTCAAGCCCAGCGCTGGACAAGTGGCATTTGTGAGAGGTAGCATGCTCCCTGGGGCAGCTGCAGAACAAATGTCTTCCTATGGACATGTCTCCACCTATGGCGTGCAGATAGATGACATGTTCAGAGGCACATGAGTATCCCAATGTGGTTAAATACGGACTTGCATCCCCTCCGTGCCAGATGGGATCACCCACGAGCAGCAGGACAGAAGCAGCAGGTATCCACCCTAACACGGTGTGTGCAATCCTCCCGCGGCTGAATCAAAGGTGGGCTGACTGCCACCGCAAACCTCAGCAGTCAGGGAAGAGTGGCACAGAGACGCACATTCCCCAGAGGGAGAAGAGGACAGGTGCGAGCAAGAATTCCCCACACATTCCCCCAGTGTGCCACGGGAGACGCAGCTCTGCCTCACCAAACGCCGAGCGGGGGGGATGGACGGGAGCGTGCACAGATCCAGCCATATGGAAGCAAACACCTACCTCATGCATCAAGGCGGGGGGAATAAAGAAAGCACAGGGTCCACGGAGAGATGGGGGTGGGCTCGGCTTCCATGTGAGGACGGGCCCGGGGGAAGGCGAACGAAAGCGTGGGGAGAGGGTGCTCGCCTCACAGGGAGGTTGGGGGGCACAAATGTGCCTGAGGGAGCGGGAAAGGGGTCTCGGGCGATTCAGCAAACGCACCTTCCCCGCTCGGCGGCCGCCCCCTCCCTGCGCGCCCACGGCCGCTCGCCCGGGCTCACCTGCCCGCACCGTGTCCGAAAGGTCGTGGCTGAGGGCGGCAGCGCTGCGCGGGAACTCCTTCAGCTTCCTGCCGCTCAGGTTGAGCCCCCCGGAGTGCGCCGCCTCCTCCAGCGCCCGCTCCAGACCGCGGTTCAGCGGCGCCTGCAGACCCAGCGCCCCGCTGCCGCCGCCGCCGCCGCCCACCCCGGCTGTCGCTGCCAGAGCAGCGGAGGGGAACGGCTGCGACTCGCCTCCCAGCGTCGCCATCTTTCCCTCGCCGCTGGGAGTACCCGAGAGGGCCGCCGGACCGACCTCCCTCCCTCCCTTCTTCTCTCCCTCCTTCCTCCTCCTCCTCCCGCTCGCGGCGGCGGCGGCGCGGGCAGGAGGCGGAGGCGCGGGGCCCGGGCGAGGCGTGCCCACTGCGCATGCTCCGCCCGTCCCGGCACCCCCTCCCCGCCGCGGCACCACCTAGCGGCGGCGCGCTGCTCCCGGCGCTGGAAGTTCCAGTGGCGAGGCCGAGGAGGGGCGGCTCTCTATTGTTTCCTTGCCACTGCATTCCCTTGTAAAGCCAGCCCGGGAGGCCTGCCTGCCTCCTGCTTCGGCCCCTTCTGCCGGCACCCTGCCCAGCTGTGCCCCGGCAGGGCTCAGGGGCTGGTTGGGTGGCGGCGGGGAGGTGTGGGCCTGCAGGTGTGCCGGCAGCGGCGTGTGCGGGCTCGGCTTTCCTCACTTGGGAACTTAAAAAATGCAGCGGCTGCTGCCACCGAGCGAGGCCCTGGGGAGCATCTGCCCTGCAGAAGGGCTTTCTGTGCCGTGCTTCTCCCGCAGGGGCTGGCTCACACCTGTCCCTGGCTCCTGGGCACAGCCTGCCCAAGAGACACCGTAGAAGGTGTGATTTGTAGTGACAAACCAAGCACAGGAGCCACAATCCGCTCAGTTTCCCGTGGGATAACCTTTCCGAGCGGTAGACAGTGCTGGGTTTGGTTTATTTCCCACTTCCTCTCTGCAGCTTGGCAAAACTGAGCCCAGAAGATGGAGAGGAGCGAGGCCGGGCGTTCCCACTGGGTTTACAGAGTTCAAAGCTAAAACAGGACTTGTACGTCATCACCCCTGACCTGTGCCTGACCAGTACATTTCACTCAGTTACCCTGAGTTCTGATCAATGGTTGACACTAAACCAAAGCCTTCCCAGCTCCAGGAAGTGCAACCGCTGAGTGTTACAGGGACAAGGAAGACCTAACTGCCTCAAGGAAATAACCCCAATTTTCTGAAGAACAGGAGACATCACAGCAAGTTTAGCAGTCACAACCAGAAAGAACACTGGAGAAAAAGATGTTTAAAAAACTGCAGGAAGAGTGTTAGAAGTGGACCTTTTCATACAAAAATATCATAGCGTCCATTAAAAACTAGTTCTTTGTAATTAAGATGCGATCTCAGCATCAGCATGTTTCATTTAAGTTTTATATGCATTGTTTCACTGCAAAAATGTCAGCAAGCAGCATAGTGTTTTTAAAGAGATGCCTTACTTTAAGGAAAGAGCTGTAAGGTTGATGGGTAGGAGGGGGTTATCTTACTGCAAGTACATTTATGCTACACCTAAAATACAAGCCTGGAGCTTAATCTCCAGTGCAAATTCCCTTCATACCTACTACTGCCAGTTCATGTTTGATGCAGAGATATTAGTTTTTAGCATGACTAATTCAGTGTACTACCAGTTCAAGAAAATTTTGGATCCACCAGAGAGTAATTCTTGACAGCATTCCTTGGAACAGCCCCTAGCCAAAGTTAACCAACAGTTACCACAACATTTCTGCCCAGATATCACATTGCTTTTCACAAAGCTTGTTGGTGGGTTATTAAGATCATATTACCCACAAATTTCCACTAGTCACAATATGGTTTTGTTTTGTTAAAATGCTGAATTCCAGCTTGCATGCAATCTTTGCAATGCAGCTGGAAAGCATAAAGAAACAGATAAATAGCTACATCTTCTCTGTAATTTAAAGAAAAGTGTTGATAAACAGTAAGAAATAAAAACATTATTCAATTCAAGTTGAATAAACTGTGACTAAGAAGAACTAACTGCTAGGCTTTCCCTATATTTTTAAAAGCAGTTTCTTAAATGCAAGTTTAATGAACTAAGTACTATATTCTTATATACTTAGAGAAATCTGAAATACTGTAGGGTTTATAACTCAGTAAATGACTTTGCATGGGAGATTTCCTGTGTATTAAATTACCCAACATTGTGGAATTTTATTTGAAAATTTTAAATATAGAAATAAACAGTCAAGCAGCATAGATTAAATATGGCTCTTCCAGCATCAGGTCTTTACAGTCAGGAAGGAGGCTTGTCTTCTGGTGTGGTTTGGGAAGTTTTCTCACCAGTGAAACACCATGTCCCTTCCTCCCACACTTCTGATAAGACAAAATTATTTCTAATGCTGATTTTGATTTAAAAAAAAAAAAAAAAAGTTGTTTTTTTTTCTCTTTAATGACCTCACATCATATCACTAATCCTGGGAAATGATTCACAGCATCTTGCTGAAGGGAGATTAGCACCAATACCTTTCTCAGCCTTATTTGAAGGACAACTTGTTCTCCTTTGCAGGAGGTACCCAAAGCTCAGAGGAGCCAGGTTACTCTGCTTGCAGGCAGACACCATGTGCCCACCTTGGCTGCCCTGTTGGGCTAACATCAAGGGCTTGTGGCTGGCAAAGGCAGACAAGTCAGCACAGTCTTCCCTCTTAAGACATCTAGGATTACAGAAAGGGTGAGGCTATGCAGGCGCTTGGTCTAGCAGGGGTTAAAGGTGTAGGTTTTACTTTACAGCAGAGCAAGGGCACACACCAATAATCAGGGATCAAGTCTGATTTAAACTGCTTTTTGATCTGAGCAGCTGAGGTGCGATGCAGGCATGACCTGTGCTTTTCAGATAGAGTTGAAACTTCTGAAATTGACACTATGAAAACTGTCCATGTTACCAAGGTTGTGGAAAGAAACAAAAACCTGCACTGCACAGATACAAAAGCCTACTGAGGCTGTACATTGCCTTCACTTTCTCTCCTCTGCCTGAGCGCTGTGCCAGATCTAACTCCGTTCCTATAGATACAAAGGATTAGAAACTGGAAGCACTACAGAAAACAGAGTTCAATCACATCAGCACCAGTTTCCTATCTATGCAGATGCATATAGAAGGTCACTTCCATATTTTGACTTTGGTCGGATCACTAAGTGGGCACGTCCTGGCACAGCAGCTAAACTAAGCTAGTGGCAAGCTCTCACTGCAGGCAGCCCTTCCATTCCAGCTCCCATCACTTCCTATGTGACAGTATTTGCATTTGTTGGAATCTTCAGTAAGACCTATAAGAGCTTAAAAGTTCATTCTCAGAGAGAGAAGTGGATACTCTTCAGCAAGCAGAGCCGCGTGTAGCAGAGGAGAGAAAAATGCAGAAGGAAGTCTTAAGGATGGTATCAGGAGAGGTGACTGTTCTGCCAATTGGGTCACACATAATTGTTGGGACAAGAAGACTCATATCAGAGATATGCACAAAGTACCACAGCTAAGGGAGACATGAGCCTTAGAGTGTCAGAGGGAATTTCTATTACTCTAAATTGGCAGAAAAATGGCAAATGGAAAGGCCCATGTGACTTGTGAAGATCGGAGTTGGGTGAGGACTTATGTGTGGGGAGTTGGTCCCTCACAATGTAGCACAAGACCTCAGTATGGGTACCTGTCCTTTGGTAGATGTGATTTTCACAACACGGAGCATGAGAGCCTCACTTTATTTCAGCATAAAGACATTCACCTCAGGCTCCATGTGTGCTCTAAGATAGTGCTGAAGAAGGAATTGCATGAAGTAGCTCAGACACAGTCAGGGTACACCAAGGCTTTCTTCATGTGAATATCGCAGTGGAGAAGCTGTCTGGTCTGGAAACAGAAGCAACAAACACATTAAGTAAAACATCAAACAGAAAACTCAACCTACGAGGATACCTCTGTCAGGTGCCACACAAAACAGCAGCTACAACTCAGGTCACATTATACATCCTTGGTAGCCATAACAGCACCAGGACAAAGAAAATTGCTACAGGAATCTCAGGAGAAAAAGTGTGCAGACTGAAGCATCAGGTGGCACAGAGTGAGAGATGCTCCTTTCCGTTAGAGCACAGACTCCTGACCCTGCTCACAGTATTCCTGGGACAAGCAGTTCATAGCAGACACCAGAGAAGGATGAGTAGCCTACGTGGAGCAGACAATGCACTGCCGCTTCCTTGCAGCAAAGCTGGTGAAAGGAGTTTGAAAGGCAAAGAAAGCTGTATCAGGAAATAGCTCAGAAAAATCCATCTACAGACACCTACTTCTCAGAATACTCAGGAAAGAAAAGAAATAAAAGGGTGAGGGGAAGAAGAGAACAATTAATTGATAGGAGACGAGATCAGGGGAAGCTTATAGATAAAGCAGGAGTTCAGAAAGTAGGTAAGCAGCATAGCCACTGCTCAGAAGACAAACGAGGTTCATCCTGACATAGACTCAAGCAAGCTCACTATTTAAGGGAACAGAATTATTTAATTACTACAGAAAAAGAAGCACTTCTTGGTGCCCACCACTGACTGTGACAAGCACTGAGAGCTCAGGAAAGCATCTCCCTTGCTGTGTCCTGAGACCTAGCAGGTGGGCAAGCTCAAAACACACACTGAGCTATGCTTGGTGGGATTCAATTGCCACAGGATTGATCTGAAACACCACCACGTACACTGAGCATGTTGTCAAAGTTCACTGCCATTCTCATGGTAGTGATGCTCTGTACAGACACTGATGCAACAGGACAGAAGTTGCGAGAGATCATGACCACAAGCTCAGATCTCAGCTAACAGGTCATGAAAATAGACCTCTATGTAAACTAAATCCAAAGTGAAGCTTAGTATCACTGAAACAATGGAAATCACAACAGAGCTAAAGGCAATGCTTTTACATGCCCATACTTGAAATACTAATTTGGTTCACATTATTAGTTGTAAACATAGTTTCTTCTAAGTTCCTTCTAAGTTGTTCAGACAACCTTGAAATATGCAATGTGATAGAGTGAAAATTATAGCCATTCTTACCTAGTACCAACTTCAGCAGAGGTTCAGGGCATTGTAACCATGATGGGAGCGTGGCTCTTTAAACAGGAAGACCTCATAAGTGTTTGAACTATGGAGAGTAAAACAAAGACATACCTAAGCTGGGAAAGGATTGTCTTCCAGAAGTTTGCCTTCGTGAAAATTTGAAACAGCATCTGGTAGGGGAAGAAGCCATCAGAGTAATATATAACGTGTCTTCTAACCAAAATAGAGAAGAGTTGGTTATTGTCAATAGCAATGAGACAACATCCATGGTGAGACATTGCTGGCAGCCTCACAATGCCTCCGGTGTATGCTGTTGAAATAATACAGTTTATATGTCTGTTGCAAGAAAACTACACAAACCTGATTTCCTACCCACATCAGACTGTAAGTGCAGATACATGAAAACAGCAATAGAGAGTCTTCAGTCTATTGCAAAATTCAGAAAATGCAAGGAGATAGTAGACATCAGCCAACCAGCTGAATTCAGGTTTCTAAGCAGAGCACACAAGGCTAAGACTTTGTAAGACCCTTGTTAATGATTATGAGAAAGACAGCAGTCAGAATGTTTCATATCCCTTTAAAGAACAGCAGAAACACTGAGACTAAAGACAACTACTGCCTGGTAAACCATTGCAATATAGAATGGAAAAGTGAAGGCCTAAAGGCCAAAAGCAGTGGTGAAAAATAAAAGAACAGGTCTACCTAAATGCAAACCCAAATATATTCCCTGCAAACCACACAGACCATCTCTGGTATAATCAAGTTCTTGAGACACCTGGGAACTCAGTAAGAGCTGCGAACGGACACAAACCTGGTGGTTGCAAACCACTCAGCTGACTTAGGTAAGTAATTGTAGTTGACCATCCCTATGTTTAGGCCTTGTCCTCACTCAGTCCAACTCTGTTGCTGATACCAGTCAACTGGCAGCAATAAATTTGAATGTGAAATTGCAAAGAGGGTACCTGCCACTGGGAAAAAAACACACCATGCATGCAGTTCTTAAATGGGGAATTGTATCCAAAAACATGTTAGTAGCCAGATATGCTTTGATAATGTGCACAAATATGGATCCATTGCAACCACCAGCACCTCTCTGCCCAAAAAGAGTTCCACCCTTGAAGAGTATCTTCATTTTCCAAATATGTGTCCAGGGCCACTGAAACAAGAGTTATTTACAATAACAGCACCATCAGAATAAGACTTTTACTTACAAAGAATAACCTCCTCCTTGGTTGTCCTAATAGCCCCCAAACATCAGTAGGATGACAAGATACAATATTTTGTGAAGAGTAAGTTGTGGACTCTCAGGTTTAATCACTTAGTTTAAATTACTTCCCATGGAAGTAAAGCTGTATGTGTTATATGGACAGATTTTGGCCCATTCAGGAATGGTGCTTTGCTACATGGCTGTGAGAAATGCTGGCCTAGGAGAGCATACTCAGTATATTTTGTATTTCAAGAACTGTGACTGTATGACTACAGAGAAAATGCATGTCTTGGAGCAACCTTGATTCTTTTCTATTTCATATATGATGTTAGAGCAGCTGATAGTGTCTTGCAGGTGATCAAAAATAACTTAAATCCATGTTTGCTATGCTGCAAGTATGATGGTACAGATCTTGAAAATCAGCAGTAAAGAATCAAGATCAAAGTTTACCATTTAATGGCAATTTATGTCCTCATCCCTTCCATAAAGATCAAGGCATTCAACAATTCATATTAAAATTCCCAAACCCAATAATTTTTACATAACTAGCAAGAAATGTCTCATGTCCTGGTTTCTTTGAAAGAAAAACAGCAAGTTATCCTCTTTCATCATAACTCATACATCTAAAATGACTACGATAACTGTATACCAAGTAAGTTTGTAAGCAGTATTTTAGAGGCATTTTACTCACAGTAAGTTACAGAATGCACAACTTAGTTTAGAGCTGTCTTATCTTCTTCCAGCACATAACAAAGCCTCCATCCTGTTGTCACTTGACATTAGCTCCCAGCTTGTGAGCTGGATCACTGGAGTCCAGCATAGCTTGAGCTGGAGTGCAGTGGAAATGTGGAGGGGGGGACCTGAGGAGGTGAGACAGCTCTTCTAGGTGTGACTTTGCTGCTACACCTGCGTCAGGGAGCCCTTCCCAGCCCTGCATCACAAGCTTGCAGCGTCTGTGACATGAGCAGAATCCTCACACAGCAGACCACTGAATGCCTTCCAGTGAAGTCTCAGTACGGGGATGTGAACTTTCCACCACTCCAAAATCTCATGTGCTAGGTACGAGTGGGTGACCAGACATAGCAGGAGCTTGGTGGCAGCCTCAGGCAGGACAAATGCTGAGATGAACCCTGCTAGAGAGGTAGCAATCTTCACTACAGCCTCCCTCCAAATTCTGCCATGTAACTTGTCCCTTGTCCTGTCACTTTTCAAATCACACCACTGTATGAGAGCATCTCAGTCTTTGCCAAAGACAGCACTAAGTGACAGGTTGTTGTTTAGGGTGAGTTCCTCTTATTTTTATTAAAAAGTGTGCAAGAAGACAATTGCTTGCCCGAATCTCTTGCACTGAAAGTATCAAATCCTATTTCATACATACAGGCCTGCATGTTTTGTGACTGAGTGCACACCATGAAGTGACAGGCATAATATCAAGGATCGTAATGGAAATTATAGATTCCTCTCGGGAAGAAATAGTGTGCAGTGTTCCTAGTAAGACTGACAGCAAAAGACCTCAAAAATGGTTCACATGGAGTAAGTTCAGGTTATTGCAGTGCTGGGCAGAAAACACCCCTCACTTTACCTGCTCCTGTTTTTCCAGATACACACTGTCAGACTGGGCAATGCACAGCCAGCAGAATACCTTTCCTTCTCACTGGCAGGTGGAGCCTGCTTTCAGACATGGAAAAAATGAAGGCAATCCTGTTAGCTGCAGACTTTCATATCCTTCATGTAGTGAAGGCCAGGAAAGTGCCCAGGTATGGGTAGTGCTCTGGCTGATTTCCCCCAGTGGTTTGACTCCTGGGAGATGCCAGAAGATCCTTCTGTGCTGCAGGAGCTGATGCTCTTTACTGCAGGCAATGAAGAGTGCTCACCTTCATGCTGAATCTGTCTATGAGGGGCATCCTTACATTCTCAATGTGCACCCATTTAAGGACAACTACATGAACGTCCTTTTCTGTTTTCTCACAGTTTTGTTTGAGCCATCTCCCTTACCTTCAAGTGCCTTCAAGTGCTTTCTTAGACTTAATGTCTCACATTCTATTTTTAACAATAGGAGCTGAACATTCAAACAGCAGAGCTCAGTGAAGTGTATGCAGAGAGAAGGGGAAGGAAAAGCAATTCTGCACCCATCCCCCCCTTCTGTAATCTGTACATCTCTGTTAATGTGTAAAACACAGAGCAGCCTGTACAGCCTACATTACATGTAGCAGTTAGAGTAGGGATGTTTTTTCCATGTGTTGCCTATGGCACTGAAAACACTGCTATTACTACAACACCCAAGGAGTAATGCAGATTACTTGTTCTCAGTGATTCTAATAAATGAAAGAGAAATAGCAGAATTCCCTGGAAAAAAAAACCTTTCAGGGATCTTACTGCCTTTCTCTGAACTCATTTGGGCATATATTTGGACAAGGGTATATCCTTTATCTGTTTCATGGGAGCTTAGAGAGCAGTTTAGAAAGAATGAAAATAGCTAAGTGAAACAAATGTTCTTAGTACTCTGAAGAAAAATAAAAGAAGAAAAGTGCTGGTCAGGGAAGGCTTTCCATGACAGGAAGGGATAGGGGATAGAGACTATTTTTACAGAAAAAAATGAAAATAGGAAATAGGCGTTGAGACCAGTGCTTTAATGTTTGGTTGGTTTCTTGGTTGTTTGTTGGGGTATTTTTTCACAAAAGCATTCTGAATCCTCCATTCTTGCAAAGAATGAATTGATTTTTCCAGGATGTTAAGATGGGAAATTATGAGGATGATTGCTTCTATAATGCTTCTATATTGTAGAAGCTTCTACAATGCTATTATAGTGTCCTGTGTTCTGATGAGATACCACTCTGTAGTTACAGTCCACAAAAATGAGGCATGTTTCATAAACCATTTCAGAAGTTTAATTCTAAACTTACAAACTGCCTTTCTTTTTGTATGCACAGCACAGCTCAAGTTCACACAAACCAGCAGCAAGCTCCTCCCACCTTTCATCTATGGCCACTTCCTTGTCCTTCAGGCCAGCGAATCCTTCTGCAGTAGCATCTCTTACAGGACAAGTCACAGGGCTCCACATCTCTCTCAGCAAGCACTGCCCACCAGCATTGAAGCATGGGGAGCTTTTGGTCCAGTCCTTGAGTGAGTTTGGCTTGTTCAAAGCAAACTTCTAAATGCCTGTAGGACCTCCTCAAACTGCCTTTGTGTGGATGATTATGCCAATTGTGCCTAATATTGGACACTGCCATTTGTAAAAACTAGGATTCAGGATACTCACATTCACACAAAACTTATGTCTTTCCTGAGCTCTATGGGAGGTACCTATCCTAGGCAGTTATTCATAACAACACTGCATCTTTTATTCACAGACAGCATCTCCAAATTACCTGACTTTTGTCAGGTCATGGATATTTAAGAGAAGTGAAGAAGACTGATATCAAGACAAGCATATATTTAAAGCCTAATTACCAGGTGCACCTCACATTTGCAACATATCTGCAATAACATCTCCGAAAATTGGCCTGCACTCATGTTTTTAACAGAACACCACCCAGTATTAAGTCAAAAGCCTTAATAAATCTAAATATATTACAGTACTTTTATCAGCTAAATAAATTCCTCAAGCATGAAATCAGGCTTGCTTTACAATAACTCATTTTCACTAAATTATATTGATGGCAATAATTATATTTGTATATGTCAGTTCTTTGAAGCCCCATGTCATTTTTCTGTCATTTTGCCTACAACTGATGTAAGCTAACAAGCCTATAATTAGTGGCTCGTCACACCCTCTGAATTCTGGCACAGAATTTCCCAGTTTTCTGGAATTTTCTGATTCCAAGGTGTTCTCTGAACATCTTTAACTGCTGATGCATTGAAAATTGTGTATGATTCTGCCAGAGCAGAATACACACCCTGCTCTATTCTGCAAAAAAAAGAATGTTTTTCTGAAAATATTTCTGCCTGTTCTGCATCACTAATATTGGTTTTGCCTGCTTTTTCTAGTGATGGGCCTAAACCATCATCGTTGTTGCTAGTAATTGAATGATTTAATATTATCCTTGGCTGTCATTTGCAGATTTTTACTTACTTATTTTCAGCACATGATGATTTCTTACTTTTATGGATTGTTCTTTTTTTTTCCCTTTGGAACTTATGTCTTTTCAACAACTGATTTCCTTCTGCCACTGAATCATGACTGATGTTTAGTCTCTCATCAACTAAGGGGAAAATGTGACACTTTTCCATCTGAATAAATGTCTCTGAAATAAATTTCCATGTTTATTTTCATTTTTGTACTTCTATTTCGTTTCCCATACACAGTTTTCTAAATTTACCCTGCGTATTCTTTTAAAATAATGATAGGAGGAGAAGGTAGGAATGCAGAGTAATTTTTTACCTATTCTCCCTTTTTTTAAAACACATGAAAATACTTATTCTCTGCCACCTGACTTTGGGAATGGTCAGCACCAGGGCTGGAGCTGACAGGCTCAGCAAGTGCCAGAGGACTGTAGGACATCGCAGAGTGTTTTGTAGGTGATTGTGTTCTCAGTGGCCCTGTCCCTGAGAGGACAAGCAAGAGTCAAATCTATCTGTGGATTAATCAAATTCTCTGGCCCCCTCATGGATTTCCCCTCAGCTTTGCAGCGATTGTGTATAAGCAGCCACAACTTTTCCTCCCAGCCCTTCTCAAATTTGAACTCTTTTTCTCCCAGCCCTTCCAGATTGATCTTTTCCCATTCCTGGCTTCTCATTCCCAGTCCCAGCCTCCTACATTTTCTCACCCAGCCCAAATCTCTGCTCATTATCCCATTCTGCTCTTTCTCTATCCTTGTCCAAAATTGCTCACGTGTCCAAGCTCTAGCTCTGATTCTTAAACCAAACTTATCTCTCTCTACTACCACCTGCCAGAAAAAGAGGGACATTAAGAGGCCAGGAAAAACAGAACCCAAGGCCATGACAGCCCAGAGCTGCAATTACACAGTCCAGAAGGAATGGTGTCCAGCTCAGACAGACTTTTCAAGGTATTTAGCATACAGCTGCAGCAGAGATTTACAAAATGTGCTAGCTGCATTTTTTTCCCCTAAAAGGTCTACAACTTGGCCCTTTTTGGGTTCATTTTTTCTAGAGATAGAAAGTATACAAAATTCATCTACAGTTGGTTTCATGTCCCTCCTATAAGCATAGGGACCAACTGGAGTTTCCAAATGAAAGACAGAAATTAGCATCATAAAATAATATGTATTTTCTAGCCACATTCTTGGAAGGAACTGAACTGTTTTATTTATGCACTTAAAATTCAACTAAATGAGCAGATTCCCAGCAGGGAAACTTTTATTCCCTATTGTTACCATTTGGAAAAGTTATAAGCATAGAGAACAGGAGCTCATCATGGAAAGATTTGGAAAAACAATAGATGGTGCCACTAATAATACAAGTATTTTTAATTTTAGATTTCCTATAAAATCTTCATTAAGTATGCAAAGAATTTGGTATACTATTCTCCACTGCAATTACATGAATATTTAACTGAAACTTCTGGGGAATCAATGAAAGCTAATAGCACCAATAAAATGCAAACCAACTGCTGAGATGGATACAAATCAAGGAGATTTTGGAGACTGCTTTATAAAAACAAATAGGATGTTATGAAATGGGACCTACTGGTTAAAAAATATTGGAGGGGAGGAGGGGGGAGGGGGTAGAGAAGAAGTCTACCAGAAAGTTAAAGGAAGTAAAGCCCCATTATGTATTAGTTAAGTTTATGTGTCCCTCCCCACTATGGTAACCAAGAATCTATTTTGAATGCATATAAGAAAACAAATAAAAATAACAAACAAATGAGAATACTATACAGTTATGAACAAAAAGATAAACAGGGAATAAGAGATAAGAGAAACTTGTAGAAATTATCAACTTGGCACAGTGCATTGTATCCTAAGATATATCTTAATTACATAGGTGGACAGAAGCAGTGAGAAGAGAAGGAATGGAGAGCCCCCTTTCTGTGGTCCAGTACTAACTAAATAATAAGAGCATTAAGACTGCAGATGTGCACTGATACAGTTCTCTTGTGTGCTCAAGTGCATTAGAGCTAAGATCCTTCAGCCGACTGAGAATTGCACCAGGCATGCCCAAGCGCAGCCTTCACCACATGTTGTGCAGACTTAACAAGTTACTCTTGTCATAGTTTTGGCTACTATATTTATTTGTCTTAGAAATTCAGCTACCTTTTGCCATTTGCCTCACAATATAATGCATGAGCTCTTGGTAGCAACAAAGAGGTTGGAAAGTCTCATTTAATAGACAGGAGTCTGGAAGAGCAAGACCAAGATATTGCAGTAGGAGGCCTTAAGCAGGAATTAGGCAATCATTTCTGTATTTTCTTCCTTTTTACCTGAAATTACTTGCCCAAAGACACAGAATAAGTGACAGAATCCAAGTCTAGAATGTCCTACCCTGAGGTTGTAGTGACCATCTTCCCTTAAAGCATAGGCAGTTAGTGGCATTTCCACATTGAATGGCAGTGTTTGAGAGTGTTCAGCTTCAGGAATATTTGGGAAGAAACATCTCATGAGAGTGCTGATTTGTCAAAACCAAAATCTTTTCCTTGGAAAAGAAAGAAAAAAGGAGTGTGGCAAGAATTTGCAGTTCAGACCCACCCAAAGATCAAAGTCATTTGGCCTGGGATGGTTGCTGCTGTAGCCGGGTGATTGCAGGCACCTCAGCTGTTCTTGGCACTTCAGCACTTCTATTCAAGGTCAGTTCAGCGCATCTGCATTGCACTTATGGCTCTGAATGCAGCATAGGCATATGTTCCAAAAGTGGGTCATAGCTTTCAAGATTATGAAAACTAAATCATACAGCAATTACGCTCAGGATCTAATCTGTTGCACTAAGACTCTCAGCGCACTTTGACTCTTAAAATAAGAACCTTTAAGTAGACTGTGTAATACTAGTTCAATGAGATTTGTGCTTTACCTAGTCTCAGTGCAATTCTTTTTGTAAAACTTTAGGAAACCATTCAATCTGCAGCTATTAGCAAAGGTCAAGTGTGTAGTTTGGAAAAAAATAATACTAACTGGGGACAAGTCTGTGGTGATACTTGGTTTTGCTGAACATGTCTCTACAGGTTAGACCCCTGCAGAGCTGCTGCTTACCTGGGTTGCAAGACAAGCCCTAGTGTCAGGTGCTGCTCATCCACTACCTGGCTACCTCAGTGACACAAAGATGTGAGAGTCCACAACATCCCTCCCCGCAATGACAGCCCCTTTGTCACTAGATTTCCACCTTCAGAAATCCCAAGGCAGGTGACATCCCACCTGTGCCAGCAGCATGGACATCTGTGAGCTGAACACCTGCAGAAAAGAGAGGCCAGAGAGGTGGGCTTTTAACACAACAGAGCTGCAGGGCACAGTTTATAACATACAAGCAGGGAGACATTTAGGGACAGCAGTTTCGCTCTGAGTCATTATTGCTAAAACACATGGAAACAATGTTTAACACTTCTATTTCCATAATATATAATTCCACTGTCTGGGTCTTTTATCACTAATGTAGGTTATGAATAAGATAGATTCAGAACAATAGAAATGTGAGCCTGGGTACTGATAATCTCTTGTTACTTTTTAACCGACATGGGAACACAGCATTTAATTCCTCAATGAAAATGACTCAGAGCCCATTTGTTTCCAACAAGGCACCTTAAAATATGTAATAAAAATAGGTGTTCCAACATTCAGTACCTTGCAAAAGCTGCATTATGTTCATGCTTCGATATAGCTGAATACATTAGAATTCTAAAATTATGGCACAAATTTATCAATTTAAAAGCAGTTATCTTCTATCATCCTTTGAAAGCTTGAATTTATTTTTTTTAATTAGTGCTGTTATTGCAAAGTTATGAGATGTGACTGATTGGGCTCTTCTTTACATATTGTTACTGATAAAAATTTCCATAAAATAATAGGTGTCACATGCTTTGAGAAAAATAACCCAATTTTTGTTTGCCTCCGGTGGAAAGGTGGTTAGCACGAGCAAGAAATAGACAGAAGGAATAATGTTTGGGCTGCTATTGGCCAGAATCAACAATATTGCTTCCAGTTCTGAGACCTAGAACATCATTTCCATATTTCTCTCTGTACAAAAGGCCACTGTGGTTCAATAACCCTCACTAATAGGGAATGTAATTCCTTTATTTTTCTGTAGAGCAGCCAGTATGATGGGGAAAGGCCATAAAAGGGTTATTTTCATTATAGCAAATTTTTCAAGGTCCAAGATAGCCATAAACTTGCTTTTTGTGATGACGGCCATATTGCATAAGAATATTAGCTTAAACTATAAGATAAAGGCATTCCAGAAAAATGGTCTCTGTAGTTCACGGATCATTGAAATCTTAAGTGTAGCAATCATTCATGATACATAAAATACCTCTGCACCAGGATCACATGCAAGCTTTAAGGAGGGAAGTTATAAATTCAAAAAGAACTAAAGGGCTTAGGTAAGAAGTAGAAATTTTGGTAAGATTCTACTACAATACAATGCATCGATGGAGAATTTGCCACACACCACATGAATCAAGTATTAACAGAAAGGAGCAGAGCAGCTTCAAGTCTTTCTGCCTTCCTACATGTTGCAGTTGCATACAACTCCCTAAATTCTTATCTTTCTTAGATCAGTACCTGTGCCAACTTTGCGTGTCTCCAACGCGTGGCAACAGAATGGTGTTTTATTACCTTTGGAGAGCTGTAATGCAGGTCAGCTGTAAGGAAAGCAGGACACTGCCCTTTGCAGAGCTAAGCATGATCCATGGTGCACATCTTGTCCCCTGGGGATTAGGGTGCTTAGGACAGGTCTCAAGGCAGGAGCTACAGAACTGAGAAACAAATAAGGTTTTCTTGGGAGGAAGGGGCCTGGCCACCTTCAGCTTTAGAGCAACTGTTGTAGGGCTCTATCAATACAGGGGGTGACTGCAGCTTAATGTTGTTTTCCAAAGTTATTCCCCCAGGTATTCCTCATCTACAGCTTCTCAAGGCTCATTTGATAGCTCATGAGGAGGAAGAGAATCAAACCAAGCCTTAGGTAGACATAGCACAATATGATCTGCCTCTACATTTAATACAAGTCACAGCAAATGTCACCAAGGGACAGGGGAATTCTGGTAGCTTTCCAGGCTTAAAAGCCTGTAATGTTTGCTTTAATCTGCAGTGCTGAAAAGAACCATTACAATGACAGAATGACAGAGCAGCTCCTAACAGTGCCAGTGACAGCTTACTCAGTCCTATTTACTGCCTTCCCCTCAAAGTTATCTATGTAGGTATGCAGTGAGCCCCTCAGGGAAATGGATGGGAGTTTATAGTTTGGGGGTTTATTTACCTTTTATTTTTGCAGGGAGGAAGTCAGACTGGTTGTTTGGACTGGAAGACAAGATAGGAAAAAATGTTTAGGAAAGAACCAAGAGCCAGCAGGCTGGGTGAGAGGGCGGCTGGTGGCTTAACACTTCCACACATGTCAATGCCACATGAGAGATCTGAATTGCTGGCTGGAATACCTAGTAGCTCCTCTAACAGATTCATTTTATCTGCAGGGTTTGGAATTTATTTCAATCTGGATTTTTATAACACATTAAAGTCTCCAAATGAGTGGTTAAACTGCCTTAGCATTATATATACAGGACACAAAGAAGGAGAGGAACAGTCTGTTTTGATTAACAACTAATTTGATATTTCTTGGACCAAAGGCATTGATCTGTAGCAAACACTGATGCATTTATAATTCATAAGCACAGGGAGTGCCAAGTCCCACTATGAGGACAGAGGTAAGATTAATTAAGTGCCTTTGCTGTAAGTTTCCATATGGTACCACATTTTGTTTAGGTTGTTTTCTGGTAAGTTTATTCTTTACTCTGAATTTTCTTGGTTTGCTGTGCATACTTGTGCCATAAGGAAATTACTTATGTATTTAATCTTAACCCTTTGTAACCTATTTGTATTCCTGACCATCAGCTCAAGTGTATCTAATCCTTAGTTTTCTCTTTGGCATCAGTTTCCAAAGCAATTTCCAGTTTTTATTTTCAAATAGAAATGACCCTGCTTAGAATAGCTTCAGCTGGCTGAATTTTGTCTAAAGACTGCCTCTGCCTGAACACTGCCCTGCAAACATTTGCTAGCACACAGGAGGAAG
Source organism: Lanius collurio (assembly GCA_020086605.1). Taxonomy (NCBI): domain Eukaryota; kingdom Metazoa; phylum Chordata; class Aves; order Passeriformes; family Laniidae; genus Lanius; species Lanius collurio. The sequence goes on along the minus strand of JACBWW010000006.1, from coordinate 4,103,014 downwards.
CATCACCTCCCTTGCAGCAAGGATGCCTAAGACACCATGAAAGGCTTTCTGAAATTTGTTCACCCTTCAATGTTTTTTTTTTAAATGCAGTACGTGACAAATGAGCACCAGTTGCTTTGTTTTATTGAAACATTTCTGAACTCTAGTAGGTTTACAAGTACAGGTGAGGGCTACTGGCAGCCAGCAGCTCTAGCTTTCCCCCAGGGCCTTGTGCCTGTGGCAGGAGCAGCCCTGCAAGAGCTCCCGAAGCAGACAGTGGGGCTGGAGGGAGTCAGTGGTGATGCCTGGTGTCATGGCTACCTTTCAGCCTCAGGGGTCTCCCACCAGAAGAGATATTGTCAGACTCCAACATGTTCCCACTCCAAGCACCAAGACCACTTCCAGCAGCAAGCTGTCCCTTGTAGGCAATGATTAGCTGGAAAATCAAAGGTGGCTCCTTTGGCAGTTCCTTTGCACTGCCAAAAGGAGGATACTTCTTGCACTGTATGTTTTGCATACTTATATACATATATATATGTTATATTATGTTTATATATAATTTATATATTCTATAGCAATAAAGACTCAGAAATGAGAAACTTGAGTTGTAACTTGATCAAAATATTTGGACTCAATGGTCTTAGAGGTCTTTTTCAATCTAAGCAATTCTATGATGAAAAAAACTCTTCAATATTTCTCAAGCTACATTTTGAACTTGATTTATTATCTTTTTTTATTGTCTTTTTTGAACAAGAAATGGAAAGAAGACTGGAAACCAATACCTACATATTGGTTCAAAGTCATGATTCAGTGAAGAATGATGTGGTACAACAGATAATTTTGCCTTTTCCTTGCCCTTTGCCCTGCCACTTTCGGCCAACCACAAGTTAATTCAACAAGTTGGGATGTACTGATCTGCTTATTAAATCATTATAAGCCCATGCTGAAGCAATTTCAGCTGCAGCTAAAGCTGAATCAAGGGTTCACACCCAAATTTTGCAGGCTGCTATGGGAATATATCTTTGTCTGCTCAACAAACACATACTAACTAAGAATGTGCCATGATATTATCATGCCTCTATAAAATGGACTACCCAGATGTAGGATATGTAAAGGGCTCCCTTCACTTCCACTAAGTGAACCCCACTGATCCTATGAATTTACATTACCATAGATATAAACTAAACTGGAACTATAATCATGGCAGGCAGAAGGAGTCTTTTGGCTACAGCAGGTCATGTCCCAGGTAAATCACTGAAAGCTGCCTTTCTAACAGCCAGCATTTCTCCTCATTACTTCTTCACTCTGTAAAAGTCCACCATTGAAATGGGCAAGTTGAGTCATCACTGGGAACATACTCCAGTCTATGAGATACAGTGAAAAATTATATAAAGAAATGTCAGATCAAAAAAATATAAAGTCCAACTCCTTCTTTTAAATCATGGTGCTTTACTTAGAGACTGGCTTCTTTTGTAATAAAATATTCCTGAAGTTCATTCCTCAAGAGCTCCTTTTTCCCCCTACTGTCAGATGCATATGAGCTGCAACTCAAAGGTTTGGGTACATTCATCAGTGGCAAAACAACACAGATCTAATATCTAATCTTAGCAAATTAAGATTTGCTTGTTGAAACCCCCTAAATTTTGCAAGCCACTGCTGAAACGTATTCTTGTCTTGTTAGCAAGCCCACAGAAAGTGGAAATTGGGCCACTGATAGAGACTAGATACAGTATACAAAGGTTGGACCATCTCATATTGCCTCATTATGTATCCAAGTGACAGATCCAGAGGAGTTGCAGATGTCTAAAACTGGCCTTTGTTACCCAAACCCAGAGCAGCAATGGTGGACACAACTGGTCAATTCCAGCTCATCTTGGAAGGATCCCAGCCTATAAAGAGGCTATCTGCAATGTCAGAATTTCCTTGGCCGACTGAAGTATTGCATCTCTACATGAGCAGCAGCAATTTTGGCTGTGCTGAACAGGTGCTGGAGAACACCCACCATCCTGAAGTAGGGACTTCTCCTGAGCCCTGTGAACAGCTGGGTTGGGAAGCCCTCCTTTCACTGTTGCTGTCATGAGCTTGAAGGGCCTCCTTCCATGTTAAATGTAATGAGATGCTGATTTTAAAACCTGGCAGAGTACTTCAGGTCCTTCAGTGAACTGGACCCTGAGTTCCCATTCTCCTCATTGCCCTTGCTCTCCTCTTTCTCTGCCTGGTACATATGCCAGATAGATAAACTACCCATAAGATTTTTCTCTAATACAATTCAGACAAAACTAGCTTCAGTAGCTTAAAAAATATAAATAGGCTTTTGCTATTAAAGCCTGACACACTTCATCTGAAAGAAGATTGATTGGGAGTGAATGGAGCAAACAAACCATCTGTCGAGAGATGGCAGGGACATGGCAGGGAAACATAAGCAGACAGAAGTCTCTGTTTACACCAAAAGCAAGGCAGAAGCTTTTGATGTGTCTTTGTTGCAAAACTAGGGTCACATAGACCTCTTCCCCTGGGAGTATGTGAGAGACTGGGGACAAATCAATGCCATCTAACCTGATGTCTTTATGGAGAAATGCCTGCATCTGAAATGGCATCTCTAGAAGCAAAGGTGAAAATAAGACATTTCTAAGACACAGATGATAAAATTTTATATGCTACCATCTGCTTTGTCCCAATTCTCTCTCTCTCTCTGTCTCTCACCATCCCTTTAGCTCTGCCTAGCAGGGTATCCAGAGCTTCACATTTTTCCTGCTTTCATATAGAGCGCAATATTGACCAGTGAAAGAACATGAAATACATCTTGAAACAGCTTCCTTACACCTGCTGTCATCAGAAAGGTCCAAGTATTTATTTATAGTTTCCACCTATCCCACCTCACCATTCTTGTCCTATATCCCTTCACCCTCCTCATTTTTTTATCTTACTGGATTCTGTCTCTTCAGCACCTACGGAGGCTAGTGAGAACCAGCTGTGTTTGCAACAGTTGCTCACAACCGGGTTTTCCAATTTTAAGGGTGTCTTTTATCACCCCCTTTCCAGATTATCCCCCACACACACCTTATTGCCTGACTTGAGAGGTGTATTGATGAAATTGCAAGTAAATGTCTTGCCTTTGGCTGTTAGGCTCAACACATTTATTCAGGGTCACTTGTAAACAAGAAATGAGAGATTAGATGGGTTTGGCGCTCTGTGAAGACCAAGACACTGCCAGGCTGTTCCTCAAATGACCTGGAAAAATGCATATGTGCACATGTTTTAAGGGCTTGGTTTATTGCTATCCCTATTTTGATTCACTCTTCCACCTGCTAATTATTTTTAAGAGCCCATTAGGGAACTCACAAAGCCCATAAAGAGCCTGATTTTCCTGTCACCTGATACGCTTGTCTCAATAGCTGCTCTGCTCTACAAACCCTCCCCAAGCCTCAGCACCAGTGGGGCCACCCACACGCCCAGCAACTCTGTAATATTTTTACTCCAACAAGAACCCTACATCCTGTCTAGCCTGCACCACCCAGCTCATACCCATGGCTCTTGGGGCTCTGCAGCCTCTGCCTCAGAGGTGATGAAGGGAGAAGAGGGCAACCACGGTGTCACAGCCAGCTGCTTCCCCTTCCAACCTGAGGGAAGTATGTACAAGGTGTTTTTAGCTTCCCTCCTTCTTCCTAAATGAGGTGATGAAAAGGAAGGGGAGTAGTGAGGACCAAAAATTACAGAACAGGGAGGAAGACTGCATTGGGCTTCCAGGGGTTTCTGCTCTCCCTCCTCAAGGCAAAGCTTGGGGGACAACATTTCATCCCCCCACCAGAGCCAGCCAAGGAGGAGAGCAGGGTGGTGGAAAGCTGTGGAAAGGGCCTTTCCTGAGAAGGAGAAAAAGCTGTTTGATACTAAGTGGTCCTCAGATCTATTTGAACATTTTCTCCTCCGGTGAACACTGGCACTGTATGGTCTTGGATCAGGCAGAAAAGGTGCCTTTTAGAGAAATAACTGTGCAATGATGGGAAGATCTGAGGTCTTCACTGAGGCAATGGTGTGTGGCTCCTACATACTCAGAGAGCATAGCTTTCTTGTGGCAAGGGGTGGGGGATGTGGTCCTCCCCAGGAACTCTTCAGAGCCAGCCCTCCAGACATGCTTCATCCCAAAGGGGCAGGACATTGATATAGTGGGGTGATGTCAGGGTCTAGAGCACTCCATCAGTGCTTTGCCACAGGGAACACCTCCATGCAGTTCTCCTGAGCATGTGCAGCTCAGAGCTGATGCTTTCAACATCACAGAGGCCGTGATTGCCCTTAGGGTAATCACTGAAGTAAAGGCTCTTCCCTGCTCCCCCTGCCCTTATCCTCCATCGAGTGTACACTCTCTCCTGAGCTGCTTCTCCTGTGCTGCATGCTCCCAGAGGCTCATAGCTCCCTGGTGCTGGCAGATTTTGATCTGGCTCTTCCAGTTCTGTTACATTCCCATCAGAAGCACAATAATCGCAGCAGGTGCTGTAGCACGATCTGTCACATGGGTCAGCAAACTGTGGGTCCTTGCATCCTGCTGGGCAGAGGCTGCATCTGTTTGTCTCAGGGCAGACAAAGCCGCTCTGGGTCTCACCACTGCTGTGCAATTCCTTTGCATATGGCTTTCATCTTCTCTGGGCCATATCCTGGTGGCTACATTTAAGCAAAACTCCATCTGAAGCTGATGGGAGTTTTCCCTGTAGAAAGTGGGATTTTTCCATAACTTTCCACCCATTTCAAACCAAACATTTATCTAGCCCAGGATGAACCAGTCTGGTCAGGTCAGAGAAACCCTGACTCTTCATGTCCCTCTAAAGAACATTCCTGCATACCTTCTTATCCCAGAAGAAAGGAAAGGGTTCTACCTCACCCCTGGGGGCATGGGAGCAATCTTATGAAACTAACAGAGAAGAAGAAAGGTTGTCTTTCTCTCCTTCTTCTCTCTCTCTTTTTTTCAAATAAAGAAGGTTGGACTCCAAATAAAGAATCATGGCGTTTCCTGAACAAGAACACAAGCACACCAAGCATGTCATCATTGCCCCATAGCTGCAGAACCTGCTTCCCTGATCAGATTAGGGCTGTGCTGGCTGCTGGGATAGAAGGCAGGATAAAGAGATACTGGAAGGTTTCCAGGCAATTTTCTTGGAGAAAAACCCAGTGTGACTGCAGTACTGCTCATTTGACAGAAAAGATCAGCTCTGCATGTGTCATCCCACAGGAATCACAGAGTAGGTCCTCTACCAAAAGGATGGAGGTTAAAATTGCCTACTTAATCAAACAGAGGGAAGCATGTTTTGAAAATGGCTGGAGATGCATTACCATGATCTCTCCATCCCAGGGAAGGACATGACATCTCAAAAATAGCTCCAGTATGTGCAGGCTGCATCTGTACAATGAGGTGGTGGTTCTCCATGATGTAGCCTAACAGGAATGGTTGCTGGACTTCAAGGGTGAAGTCTGAGAGTTGGTGCTGAAGAGAGAGAGCAAATGACTCTGCGGCAATCTGTTACCACAGTAAATATAATTCCTCCTCACCCTACCCAGCACATATAACAGCCTTGCTCCTTCCAGCTCAGGGTGGGAGAGGAAGCCAGGACTGCCATTTAAGGGAGGGGATTTTGTGCTCCTGATGATGAATCTGCCAGAACACCTCTTACCATATTTTGCTAAGACTCACACAGAGCCCATCTGCATTTTGTGCAGAGGAGTTTGTTTCAACATATCAGAAGAGCTACACAGCCTCCAGGAACCCATCAGTGCCTCAAAGACCCTCCTCCAGAGGAGCTCAGGGGTCTCCAAAGCAGTTCCTATATGACATGCTGGCATGGCTTCTTCCCTCCCCCCCCTCACAGCTCCTGATTCACTTGCTCACAAGCAGATTCATGTTTTGCTGCTATTTTTACACACAACAGTCATCCTGGTTGTGTGCTGGGGTGTATGATGCACACTAAAATGACCTGACATCTTTCCCCATATATGTGCATATTTTACTAGACCCTGGGTCAATGCAGGCAAAATCACACAGGCTGATCTTTTGAGTGTCAGGCATGCATTCATCTGTGAGGACCTTCTATTAGGATAAGTTCATGTGTGTATTCACAAGCCATTATGTGATGCTTTATTATGTCTGGATGAACAAGACATTCAAATTAACTTAAATTAATTTATCCATATAGCACTGCAATCCCCAGTCACAGGAAGGAAGAAACATCATGTCCAAATTTTTCAGTGATGACCCTTGCTGCTGTGTGTCCAGAATCCAAGTTTTTCCTCTTGTGTTTGATATGTCTTTGTTTCCCTATTCTGTTTGAATTGAGGACTTTGCTATTTACTGTATTTTGAATATAAAGCTCCAATTAATGTCAGTAGAACTTCTGCTTGCATATAAGGGAGGAATATTAAATAGATCTGCAGTGCAGAGAGAGATGATATTTTAGTTCCTTTCATGCATTTGAGTTAGAAAATAACACTGTAGTTGGTTGGTGCCTTAAACTCCCAGAGATTTGAAAGTACTCTGCTCAATACCCAGGCAGAAAATCCAGGCACCACTGAAGGGAGGTTCCTCCTGGTGTGGGGATCATTGGCTAACACTGACTTTAAGGAAAAGACATGGGAAAGAAAAATTAGCCCACTACTGAGTAGAAATATAGAAGGCCTTCCATTCCCAGGTTAAACAGGCAGGGTTGCTTAGGCTGGCAACCACAGCAGAGAGAGAGTGGGGGGCTGAGCTAAGGGCACAGGAGCAGAGTATAACAATCCAGCTCAGGTAGAGGTTTGTAGAGATGATCAAACATTTTTTGCCTTTATGGGTAATGAGCATTTATCTAATGTCTTTTTTTTCAGATCTCCAGTGTCGCACACTGGATACATCAGGGAGTAATTCAGATGTTTTTCAAGTGCTGAAATTGAAATAGCAGTGGATTTCTATATAACCAGAAGATGAACACACATTTCCAAACGCCCTTATTGTTAACTGTCTCATTAGTGCAATTTATTTGAACTGGAGACTTTCTCTGGAGCAGTGGGGATGTGCTTTTAAACAGTAATGCCTTAAGACTACCTTCACCTTGGCCCTCCAAAGCACCCTTTGTGTGCTTAGTTGTGGAAATCTCCACCATAATGAGTAGATCTGGTTTTATCCTCAAACCTAATTTCAGGAAGTAATCCGTGGCTTTTCGTGCCTGCTCCCACTCACAGCAGAACATTCTTACCCTGCGCCGAGAGGCAGAAAAATTAGAGGAAATCAACATTTTGGTGATAAGCATATGCTGACAGGAGCACTGCTATAAAACTTGCAACAAAGACTTTAAGAAGCCAGTGTCATAGTAATTAGATTCCCAGTGTCTATCAAACTATAATTCCAGCAGCACTGAGGATGAGAGAGCTTGTCACGTGGAGGAAGCACCTCTTCCCACCTCTCTGAACATTTTTTTGGTGGTGCCATTTGACTGGTTATAGAAAGGGACCTTGATATGGCCAAAGTCGCTCCTTTAGAAAGTTAAGACAAATATTTACAAGCGTGTTGCCTTAGTTGCCTACGTATATCCTTCTGTCCATCTAAGCCTTTGCCTTTAGTACTGTCATCAAACATGAATCAGCCATGAAAGCTTGGGAGCCAAGGATACTGCACTTCCTGCTGGAGGGGCAAGGGGCTGGGCACTGCAAAGCAGCCACTGCTGTGCAGGAAAAGATGTGAAGTAAACTGTAACAAGCATGGATGCGGAAACGGTAACATGAGAAGGACAGCTCCCTTTTGCCGCTTCCAAGGGGCTTTCAATGCCGTAGCCCTTCTCCCTGACGCTCCAACCCTCCCTGACACTCCACCCCTCCAGCAGCCTGATGGGGCCAGGAGGGAGCTGCCCACCTGTTCCTGGGGCCCAGCGGGGCAGGTAATAGTGCGAAGAGCCAAAGAAGAGGGTGAGTCATCTGCTGAGGCAGGGAAGGAGGAGTTGATGAAGGCACCGGGGACTGCCACAATGCCACAGCAGCTCCCCTGGGTCTCTGGGCTGGCGACATGCCTTCGCTTTTTGGGCTGCCTTAGCATAATTCTGCAACTGCCTGTTTATTTGCAGCTACAACCTAGGGAGAAGTCCAAGCAAACAACAGCAGAACCAAAAGAGCAAATGCAAAGCAAATGGGAAGGGTTTAGGAGCAGCATTCAACATCTCACTCCACCAGAAAAGAGAAGGGAGCAAGAGGAGAGGGATCAAGAAAAGCATAATGAAGTCACAAGGAGTTGGTATACTTCTGGACAAAACATGTTGCCCAGCTAAATTAAAGAGTACATCAGCAGGTTTCTACTTCTGAGAAGTTTTTTGAGTTTAGCAACATCGTCAGGATCAGGGTTTTAAACCACATGCATCAGATTCTTGAGCAGTAGAAAACTGCCTTGAAAATCATGAAAGGTTTTTCTTTGTTTGGTTTTTATTTTATTTTATTTTAGTTTAGTTTATTTTAGTTTAGTTTAGTTTAGTTTAGTTTAGTTTAGTTTAATAAATGGTAGGTTCTTTCAATTTGCCTGCTGGCTTCTGAGCTTTTAGGGCCTATTTAATCTGCATATTCATGTTGTCTTATGCTATGGTTCAAGCCTTTAAAAGTCATCTTTTTAATAAAAGCTTGGATTTTCCCAGAATCACATTCAAAGTAATGCCAGAATGCCAGATATTGTCATGGTAGTGCTAAATTAGCAAGCTAAATTTAATAAAAATTTTCTGATAAAAAGCAAGTAATTAACAGAGAGATTACAGCAATAATTTTTAATATGCTGTTTACCAGAATGCCATTGTATGTTGTTTTTATGTGCCTCAAGTGTGGTATGACCAAATTACTGTATGCACAGATCCCTAGTATTATGAAATTGGGAGTTAATCATATGCTGAAGTAGAGTTACATTGATCTGGTGAACTTGTCATGCAGCCTTTTCCTTTAAATTGCTTTATTTTTATTTCTATTTATTTTAATTTAATTTATCCTCTCCTTGATGATCACCATAAGAAGGCATCAGGCAGGAATTGGAGCATTTGAATGGGGAATGTTGTGCAAACTCAGCCTCCATGTCATATAGACCTCTGGGAAACATCTTTTGAAAAGCAAGTAACCTTTCTCTAATGGTTTGATTTTTTTTATTATTATTTTTCAGCTGAAACTCTTCTCCCCCACAAAGCAAATCAAACCTTTTTGTTCAACTAGAGGACAAGTGTCTGCCCCAATGCAGCCTTTTGAGGATGCTGAAGAAGTCAGCCAATTCCAGAATTTTGTGATGTCTTAAAGGCAACCATGGGCACAGCCCATTGATACAAGCAGAAATCAGAGAGCTAGGAAGCAGTCATGTGGCATGATATCCACTGACCCTAACAAACAACTTCAAAGCAGCTCATGGATAGTGGAGTTATTGCCTCCCAGCAGACAGATGCTTCTGACTTAGCTCTTGCCACAGTCCCAGCTGATGTCAGCATCATTTTTACAGACTGCAAGTGAATTAAAAATAATGTCAGGGAGCAGGGAAGGAAAGACACTGGGGGAAAGCCCAGTAGAGCACTAATGGGGGTATGGCCAGAACTGGAGGGCAAGCTGGAGCACATTGAAATCCTTTGGGTAAGGGAGGGGAAGCTCCCTCCTACACTACCCTGGGGGTGAGGGAGGGCTGGCAACACCCTAAAGAAAAGAATGCACCGGAGACTGGGAGTATGACATAAATTTTTCCGGTGGTGCCTGGGGGTTAGCAGTGAGCAGGACCAAATGTCACACGAGAAAGTGTGACACTAAAACTGGGCTGGCATTAAAGAAGGCAGCTGAGTTACACAGTCTATTTGCAAACTGAGTGAGATGAATAAACTTGGATTGGAGGGGGAAGGAAGATTTAAATAATTTGTGATAGGATGAAAGCTTTTCCTCACAGAAATTCAGGACATAAGGGCAAAATACTGCCTGGTGCTGAGGCACTGGGAAATGAACTGTCTTTCCAAACTGCAGCCCAATGTGTAGTCTTCAACATCAGTGAGAAGAAGCTTTCTTTGGTGCATTTTCTTGTTGTTGTTTGTTTGTTTAAAAAGAGGGAGATTTTTATGTACTTTGTTCTTCACTGATGTCTTCCAGTATCACACAGGAACATATGCAGAAGCTAATCTGGGGATATTGTAGATCAAAGTGGTGGCCTGGCTGCTGTATCACATCAGATACAGCTCTTGCAGCAGGACTCTAGTTTTTCCTTTTCAGACAATTTTCCATCAATAAAAAAAACCATATCAAGAAAAACAAAAAATGGAGGAAAGTGCTGTTATTATAATAAAAACTTCTTCTTTGAGCTCACATGCCAAGAGACATCCAGGATACAGCATGGGAAAGTGAAGCAACCCCTTACCTTTAGAGAAATAGAAGCAGTGCCATTTTTCTGCCTTAGATACTCACATACCCTCCCTCCAGCTTTGAGAGCTACCTGTGTAACCATGTTACAGTGTCTCTACCAATAAACATAACATCAAAGAGGATTTGCAGGCTCTGAGAACGGGACTGTGAGAAATAGGTGCCACTGTCAGGATGCTTCTCTGGGCCTCTGAGCTGTTGGAAACATCACTGTAAGCAGCTCTATTAATCAAAGGATGGTGAATACCCAGTAACTTGGACATTCCTGCAGCTTCCTTCTTTCACTGCAGCTAGTTTAATTCTGATGTTGCTAGGATATATCATCTTAGAGAACATAAACCCTACAAAGCCCTCACTGACAAGAGGATTAGAAGAGCCTGTCTACCAGTGGATTATGTATATGAAAGAAGAATAAAATCAAATATAAAATACTTCATTTCTGGCTAAAGTTATGTAATTCTATGTATGCAGAGATGAAATGGTCAGTCTGGCTTTATCTGTTGTGCACCCCCAAACAATAATGTTCTGCTCCAGCTGTTCTCTCAAGAAACATCTCTGCAGAAAGACAGTGGTGGTTTAGGAAACACCACAAATTTCTCTGTCATCTGATTAAATGTAGACAAATCCAAAGTAAACATAAGTACTCACTGCTTGAGCTAGGCAACCTTATTTCCCATTTATTCAGTGTAGAGAATGGCATGTTTTTAGAGAATGAGTCATTTCACTGAAACATGGGTCCAAAATTGTGCCATTGGAGTACCAGGCCAGAGAGGTCCAACTCCCTTTGCCGGGCATTCCACCAGCCCTTCACAATCCGGCAAGGGTGGGGCAATGCAGCAGCTGTGCTTGCTCACTCGTCCCTACCTAAGAGCATCACCAGAGCAAACACGCAGACACTCTGCTATACACATATACACAGGCACCCATAGAGATCTATACAAGTGTACATATACTGCCAACAACATAGGACCTATATATGTGTCTATGTATGTGTGTATGTGTATAAACTGCTCCTATGTTGTTTTATTCATCAGATTCAAGTATCTCCAATTTTATGATAATTTCCCCTCTAACCATTGAATATGTCATTAGAGAAAACCTGCCTATATCCATCAGGCCTTTTACCTCTTTCCCAATACCATCTAACTGCTCAAACATTAAATTTGTTGCATTCCAGCAGTCAGTCTTGGACTTGACATCTGTATGTGGACCAATGTGACTAAAGTAACTGGGGTCCAGCAGAAGTTCAAGTCTGTGCTGATTTTGGCTGGGGTAGAGATAATTTTCTTCACAGTGACTGGTATGGGGCTGTGTTTTGGATTTGTGCTGAACATAGGGTTGATAATACAGATATGATTTTGTTATTACTGAGCAGAGATTACACAAAGCCAAAGCCTTTTCTGCTTTTTGTACTGTCACACTGGTGAGGAGGCTCAGGGTGTATGGGTGGTTGGGAGGAGACACAGGCAGGACAGGTGACCCAAACTGACCAAAGGGGTATTCCAGACCATGTGACATCATGCTCAGTATGTAAAGTAGGGGAAAAAGGAGGAAAGGGAGGACATTTGAAGTGATGGTGTTTGTCTTCCCAAGTACCCATTACACATGATGGGATTCTACTCTCCAAGATGGCTGAACACCTGCCTTCCCAGGGGAAGCAGTGAATTAATTCCTTGCTTTGTTTTACTTTTGTGCGCAGCTTTTGCTTTCCCCATTAAATGGTCTTTATCTCAACCCACGAGTTCTCCAGCTTTTACACTTCCAATTCTCTCCCTGATCCCACTGATGAGGGAGTGAGCAAGCAGCTGTGTGGGGCTTGGTTGCTAGCTGGGGTTAAACCACAACCAAGTCACTGCTCAGAGGAGTGCAAATGCATGTATACAGATATGCTCATACCAAAATGAATAGGATTAAATTAATGGATTACCACACTCGCTGGTCAAAACCATCTTATTTAATCCATGAAAGAGTCAAATAAATTGCTTGTAAACCTATCAGGAATACTGTGCATATCCAAGTCATGTGTTTAGCCTGGGCTTAACTCCAAGTTTTCCTTCACGGCAAAACTCTCCCCTTTGTGGCATCTCTAACATTTGCGGGCAAAGTCAGAAAGTGATGTAAACCTTAGTGAAAGAGACCTGATAGTATGCTACAGATATTTGTGCGTAAATGCTGCACATCCTTGTGCCTAAAACACCACTCACCAGTACTCAACAAATCTTAGAGAGAGGGTGCAAATAATTGGAAACCCATTAGATTGGGTGACTGAGTGTTAACTTGGTTAGTACTAATCTATAGTTGTTTCTCTACTGTGCACTTCAGTGTCTGTGACTGCCTCTGCATCAAAACAATGTGCTGTTTGATCTTAACGTTTTACCTAGACTTTGACCTTGATCTTTTTCATTTACTGTGATCTGTTTGGAACTCCAGATATCATGGAATTTCCCTGATATTCACCTCTTTCTGTGACGTATGTGCCCTTTTCATTTGCTGCCACACTGATGGCCACATGCTTGGGCATGGACACCCTTCTATAACACCATGCATTCATTCCCTGTGAATATTCAAGATATTTCAGTCTCTAAGATCCCAGATGGCACTTTCTTTTTAGCTTGTGCACAAAAAAAAAAACCCAACCGAAAACCAACCAAACAAAACCATGACCAACAAAATCCCCAAACCAAATTACAGACAGTGAATTCTACTTCCTGTTTTCTTCTGAGCTTTGGTCTTATTTCCTAATTCAAGTTCTCAAACTCATTAAGGCTGCAACTCTCCACCTCTCTGCTCTTGCCCTGCACAACTACACAAGTCTCATTAATACTTGCAGAATTAAATACTGTGACAATCTCACATAGCTTGCGTTCTTTCCTTCACCTAGTCGTTTCCACAGAGCAATCCCCCTCTCTTTAACAGGTCCCCAGTTCAGCTCTTCCTGAGGGCCAGGTACTCTTCAGGCCATCACAGGGAGACATTGGGATTGTGACAAGTTGCAGCAAAGCCCAGTATGTTTTTGGCAAACCTGAACTCTAGTTGAGCTGGCCAAGCCAGAAAAACCTGGTGTGCTTCTTCACACCTAGTCCAAGCACACTCTTTGTGTGCATCAGGCTTAGCAGCAAGCACTCACATGCAAAGGAGGGCTCATATCAAAGTATCTACAAATCCTAGTTATCCCTGGCAGGCAATGTCAGGATGTTTACTAGAAAGACCATATCTTTCCCATCACCATGTAGCAGGCTACCAGCAATAGGAGCAGCTAAGACAGAGAATTCCCAGAGCATCTGTACACCCTGGTCTGTGTTAAGAGTTTGCCAAAGTTCAAGATTTCTCCATCAGACCAAGCTGAAAATCAGCAGAAATTTGTGCCTGAGTGCTACCAAGGTCTTTCTTGGGAACAAGAATAATCTGAGGTGAGTCTGTCACAAAGGAAGATGTTTTTCCAAGATTTGCTGGAGAATCATTTCCTATCACAGTAACTGGAGTTTTGAGTCAGGACTAAACAGAAGACAGCTTATGAAATCCTGAGACAAAATGTTCTTTTTCAGATAGGCCAGGAGATAAGATGCCTTTCAACACCTGAGAGCCCTCACTGTGACTAGGACAAGGGAAAAACTGTCCGATGTTACTGCACAAACTGGCTTGAGGGTTGCTTGTTCTCATCCACGTAGCTCTGCTCAGCACAGCAGATGCATTTCAGTCTCATTAGCAGATGTCCTTGAGGTGTTTGAGGCTGGTGCCTCAAGGCAAAGAAAGAGGTCTGCAGATCAAAGTACACCTTTGATCATCCAGGACATTATTTTTATGAGCTGGGCTAAAATACCGCAAATTCCAGATTCAAGCATAATGAATAGATCAGAGAGCAATAGGTGATATAACTTGACACCCAATTTCTAAATCTAGAGGTGGCTTTCTCAACTTGGTGGCTGCTGGGGAGCATGATTTATGGCTTTGCCTGCAGGAGGTAACTATACTGCTAATAGGAAGTTAGCTATTTGTTAAACAGAAGAGATGGATGTCTCTGTCCCTTGGTTCTGCTTCCCACATCGTGGCTTTTGGTGCCAGCATTATGTTTGAAATCATGACTTCAAAGGTTTATAGGAAGCTCTGTGTGTGTTTGAAGACCTATGAACCCAATACTGGGACAAGAACTGTGTTTTGCGTTGGAGTGCAATAGGAACCCAGTTTTCCCTGGTATATAAAGTCAATGACACACAAACCTCTGCAAGAGGGGTTGTGTGGATTGCTGCAGCTGAGAAAAGGCCATGAAGGAGGTTGTATAAAGACAGCTTTTCTTTGTCTTTCCAAGGCTGTTTCACATTTCAGATGATATAAGACGTGTGCACCATTTTATTTGGGTAACCTCATTGAATGAGCAGAACAGAATGCACATGAGGGAGTCACATATCACTGACAGAACTGATCCGACTGCTGGTGTGGAACATACATTTTTTCCAAACTGCTTTCCTTTTGCCCTAAAATGATACCGGTTTTTGTCAGAGGAAATGCTTACAAAATTCAGCTGTATAGGTTGTGAAACACCTGCTGTTGTCCTCCAATGCTTTTAGCAGTTACAGATATCTCTCATTTGACAGATGTACATACATCTAGACACACACCCTTACGACTTGTTTGTGCCTTACTGCTACTGAGCCGACTTAGTCTTTCTCAAGCTTTTTCTTGCAAATGTCACCCATCTCTCCTGGGGTGTCATGAACCCAAAGAGCTCAGCTGGCAGCAAGTATGACCAGTAGAAAAGCTATACTTTGTGCTCAGACATATATCAACAGAATGTGCCTGAACTGTAGTGGAGTGTACTACTGCAGAAGCTTAAAAATATTTCATCAGTGCACTACAAGATCATTGAGTGATGAGATCTGTCAGCACACAGAGACATAAAATTTTGTTCTGCCCACTCGCTGGGTTCTGTCAGTAACTATAATTCAGCGTTCATGGTCCTGACTGTGTATATTTTTAAATCACTCTGACAGATGCAAAGACTGGAGGCCCAGCTTTCAGCTATGTCCCAGCAACTGTAGATCAGTAAAAACTGAGTAGTTGCCAAGACAGTTGTGTTTGCAGCGTGACTGTGCTGGGAGTAACAGGGTTATAGAGGTCTATCAGCCACAGTTCTTCCACTTCAAGGCAATGAGGGAGGTTGATAAGTTTGGCAGAAATCCAGCAATGGCAAACATGGCTTGGAAAGGGTAGGAAACACTGACCCAGTTTTATGTATGTCCAGATGATCATCTAGAGGAAAAATCCACACTGACAAGAAGCTTTCTCTCTCTCTCTTTTTTTTTTTTTTTTTTTTTAGATTGCATTACTCTGAAAAACAATTAAAAAAAAAAAAAATAAAAGTTTGGTGGAATGGGATTTCTTTTCCTGACACTCTCAAAAACAATTATTGTTTTTCCTCTTCCTGCACTGCTAAATCACATTGCAAGTCTTATCATGCTTTGGCTTCATCGGGCAGGTCACATGTCAACGTCAAGACAAAGTCATACTGAAAACAGCACAGCCCTTGCCTGTAGACAGACCTGTGCTTGCAGCAACGCCAACCCACAGACTCTACTAAAATATCTGCAGCAGTTACTTTCTGCCCCAGCAGTCCCAAGTATACTTCCTAACTCAGGAACATCTTGCAAGTATTCTCCTATGAAACACAGAATTGTCTTTCAAGTAGCAAAGTAGAAGTAATTGGTGCTTCAAAACTTTCCTCTTGTCCCCAAATAAAGCAAAAAAAGAAGGATGTTTTGGTTGTTCCCACAAAGCCAATAAATGTGCTTCAGGCGTCATTAACTTCAAATCCGCTCTTTTGGAAAAAAGATTAAGTGCAGCACTGTACCTTATCCTGAATCCCCTGCCAAGCTTTGTTCAGAAATAGTATTTTACTGACAACTTTTTTTTCTCCCCTGTGAGAAAAAACTGCTCACCCAGGGCAGAAGATGACTGCATGCAGCACCTGGTTGCATAGCAAGCGCCACCCTAGATTGCTTAAGCACATTAAAAGAATCTCACTTCTTTTTTTATTTTAGTGTCTGCTCCAGAAGTGATAAGGGAGTTTAATCACTGCAACTCAGGGAGCAGCACAGCAAAAGAGGTGAGCTAGGACTCCTGCCAGCCACTTCAAGGTCTCACATTGGCATCCGGTGGCTTTGGATCACCCACATCCTGCCAAAGAGGTTCAAACAACTCCTGCTGCAACCTCCTTTAATGCTTTTGATGATAAACTGCCATGGAAGGAAGCAGAGAGCAGGAATTAGGAGAGTTCGGGGTCAGGAGTCAGGAAAGAGGAGGGTAGCCAGGCTGGGGCAAGACCCCTGGGTGTCCATTTGGGGCAGGGCTCACTGGCAGGGTGGATGAGTGCAGGTCTTTCATGGCACAGGTGGTCACCTCTTGTGAGTGAGCCATGACTGATACGGGATACTTTATGGGGATGAGAGTTTCTTTTTAACTGTGGATATGTCTTTCAAGCATTTATTTCAAATACCTCCAGTAGCCAATCAATTTACTGAGCCCCAGGCCACCATTTACTTTGTTCTTGTTGATAATAACATGTTTTGAGACATTTTCATGTATCCTGAGTGTCTTGAAATCAGATAATGCAATTCTCCCCAGAAAGACTGAAATTACTTTAGTTTGAAGCCTTACGTAATTCAGTTTTTAACAGGTTCACTTGTGAAAAATATTCAGTATTTTCTCTGCCCCTGAAGCAGGAATGGCATCATGAGCTTTAAGATCATGAAAGGAGGATTTAGCCTACTTCTTAATAAAAGACTCCTGAAACATCTTAAAGCTGTTGTGCTGAGACTCTCAGTATATAAGAAGTCTTATGAAAACATGTCAAATCCAGCTTTCTATCAGATTGAAGTCAGTCAGGAGAGCTAACAGTGCCCTGAAAGTCACTGTTTTTTTTAGAGAAATCATCTTAGTCAGATCGAGACAAAATTAAAATGGGAAGAATTTGGGTATGTGACAAAACCCATGTTTTTTCCTTCTTCACAAAGAAGTGTTATAGATAAAAACTATGCTTATTACTGAGGAACAACCAATTCTGTCTTGTGACTTACCTCTCATGAATGCATAATATAGTTAACTTCAGCACATGCATCATTAGGTCATTCAATTTTAATGGTATCACATAAAAAAATCTTGTGACACATTGTGAAAGAAACGTTAAACTTTTGATAATATCCCTTTGTCAAGTGCATGTAAGTGATCATTTAAGAATTTTAAAGTGCAAGTGGAAAATTGTTATTTAACATTCAAAGAGACAAAGGAATTTTGATTTTGGTTTCTTTTATTTTTTAAGAGCTAGGAAAGATATTTTTAATTCCTTTTAACTCTATGAGATAACCACCATCTGAACATATACCTAGATATTTTCATGCATCTAAAGTCAGCGAAAGTGAGATCTCTCCTGCAATTATAAAATTCTTGGAATTAAGAAAATACTGTAAGTGTTGCTAAACTGCTTTTAAAATCAAATTGCTTTGCTGTGAGAGGTTTGATCAGCTAGAGGAAAATGCTTTCTTTCTTCTGCTAGAGAGGCATCTTCCAAAGTTAGCATCTTGCATTATCAGAAGCTATTGATGACACTGTGAAAGTTCAAATCATTTGAACTTAATTAACTTTTTACATTTTCTGATATTCTTTGTGTAGTTTAAGCATCATCTTGAGAACAATAAAAAAACCATGATGGGTTAGTCCCTTTTCATATCTGTGCAATAATGAACTACCATTTGACATTTTAAGTTGAAGGCATAGATAAAAAAATAAGCAGTGTAACCACACCTCCAACATTTTCTCAGTTGGAAAAGAAGCTCATACTTGAGGACAACACAGAAAACTTTCATCCTACCAAAATATATCATATCATCTCCTGGCCAGTCTTAGGACCAATATTATTTAAGTTACAGGACCCTTTGGTTTTACAAATAATGCTTTAACGTGAATATAAATTTGAGTAAAAATGGACAGAGATACAAAACGAGAAGTTGGGGGAAATCAGGCAGCCTCCAGCAGAGATAAATCTAGATAATTCATTCGGAAGTCTTCCTAGAGGAAGGAGTCAGCTTGGTTCTTCTGTTCCTTTTTCCCAGGAGGTTACCTATCCAGGCCATGTTTTTCCTTCTGCAAACAATAGAACTGTGGGCATACTCACTTTGGTTTTTTGGAGGGTTTTCCCATCTCAGTTCCTCTATAAAATCCTTACCCAATCCTTGACCCATGCTCAGAAGGAAACACTTGCATTTCCATGCTGGGATTGTTCTTCCAGTGACCACTCTAGTATCACAGAGACCCTGGTACAGCACACTCAATCTCCCACTGCTGGATAATCCTGCTGCTGGATTATCCACTGCTGGATAAACATTTTCAGGAGCCCTGCTGAGACCCCAATCTTGACATCTCCAGGCCACATTATAAAAAATTATCTTGACACCATGGCTTAAAACTCTACCCTGCACATTGTGTTCACAAGAGAAGCATATAAATGGAATTTGTCTTGGTCTCTTGCTCGATGGATGCTCATCTGGGATGTCCACAGCTACTCAGCCTCCCTCAGAGGTGCCAGGATGTCCTCTGATGGCTACAAGCACAGTGTGGGCTCCACCCAGATGTGCACCTCTGACCAGATGTGTGCTCTCTGGAGAGGGGGCTTGGCAAACCCCAAGGGGGAAGATGTGAGACCCTCTGAAATCTCAAGTCATACAACTGAAAGGGGCAGGAAAACTGGTTCCATTCCATGAGCAAACCAGGTACGTGCCTGGGACAGACAAAATAGAGGAAAGTGTTCTCAGAGCTGCAAGGTTACTTGGCTATCTGCCACATGAAGTTTCTTTACAAACAGGGACATTTTTGGTTCATCAGTTACCTGGACTTGTATGCAAGAGCTTGCTGTCCAAGCAGTGTGCTGCCTTCCCAGGACCATAGGATTAGCCCCATAAAGGGGCAAGGCCAGCCCTATCTTTGGCCTAGATCTGTTGTGTTCAGAGACAAAGCAGCAGTAGCAAGAAAATGTTGGATTATACATAATCAGAACATAGGAAAGAAGCCACAAACCTGTTATACAGGAAAGGAAAAGAAAGTGGTAATAAGAATGGAAAGCAATTTCTTATTGCAGAGACTCTTTCCTTAGTGTGGCAGTCCTGTCTTGAAGGCTATGAGAGAGAGGACTCTGTGTGTGCTTCAGGCTGCTCTGAATGGCTCCTCAGACCCAATGATCTGACCAGGTCATTTTTACAATGATCTGTGGTCTGTCCTCAAGGTACATTTATGCAGTCGTGTTCCCTTCAGCAGAGTTATGACTTCATAAAAGCAGGGTTGAAATCAGCCCATCAGAAGTGAGCCAAAGCAGAAGAAACTTGTTTCACCTTTAGGCACAATGTTAAATAGATCCGTCAACCTGATGTTTATGGTGGTGCTGTACAAGGAAAGCATTCCTCATCTCAGGGCTAAAGCCTGTCCATATGTTTATAAATGCCCTTTGGTTTGGGCAGGTTAAATGCTCAGAGTCCAAATCTAATAAAAGTCCACATTTCACTGATACTATACCCACTGCCCCCTCTCTAATCTCATTTCATTTATAATAATGATATTTCTTGTTGTAATTCTGTTATATCAGGATATGGTCTTCCTTGTAATTTTTCTGTTTTGCTCATATGACATGATCTATACATTATGAGCATGTTATGAAAATCAAAGGAGATGTAAATCCTTCTAGTGCTGCCATGCCTGCTTTAGTATGATAAGCTACAAGGAAAAAACCTGAACAAAAATAAGAATTAAAATGCACAGAAAACTCAGATTCTATTAGAGTCTTAAATCAATCCAGGTGCTGCTGACACCTTTCACAGCCTTTTCTGTGGTTGTGGATATTGATGTGAACTAGAACACCTACTGTCTTGCTTCTTTGTGACTGAGCATTAATGCTGGTATAATCAGTGATATGTATAGCCCTGGCACAAAACACACACAAGTTGAAAGATAAACAGCTTTTGTAAATTTTAAACACATCTAGCTGAAATAATTTTACCATCAGCTATGGTAATCGGTTCTGTATTTCAGTCCAGTGAAAGGGCTGGAGAAGTTTCAATGAAAGCTATTTGAATAGACAGTGATTACGACACTCTAAATACAGAAATATTGAATTTTGTGCACTGAAGTGACTGGAGCTCCAGAAGCTGATACCATTGTAAAACACAGTGACAAAAGAGCACTTAAGGGTTGCCTGGGGAAAACTTCATGATTACAGATAAATTCTATCAATGTGTCTGCCAGAAAGGCTGCTCTGCACTAAGGAACTCAATAAACATGATTGGTGTCTAAGTTTTTTTTTTTGTCAAGTCATCTATTACATGTTTTATGTGTGTTGCTTCCCCTCAGCCAGGGAGGGCAAATACTTCTTAGATCATCCTCATCGTGTTTCTCCACTTGCTAAAATTATTTGGATTGATTTAAGTAGATCTGGTATGATTTACAATTTCCTTTTTCTTTTCTTTTTATTTTTAATAGCCTTCATAATTTGCAGTCTGTTGTTATGATTTGTAGTACTGTGTGCATGACAATATGCTTTGGTCTTTCCTTAGCTGCACAGTCTTAGATGGCTCCACCACAGAGGTGAGGGTGGGACCAGGGTTTTGGAAGATGCCTGAAAAGAGTACAGTCATGCTGCAGCACCACTTTTACCCAAAGAAACCCCACAGATATGCAGGAGGCATTATGGCAACACCTACAGAAAACATAAGTTATCAACACCCAGCAGCAATGACATTTCAGATCACTGTCACCATTTCTTCTGGATGACATGATGTTGCCTGGACTGGTTCTTGTTTCATATCCCCAGACCTGTGACTGTGCATCTGGAGCTGCCCTACTCCAAACTTTCTTGTATCTTAATGCACAGTAATGATCATAACAAGATCAGTTCACAGAAAGCAACCTCCCTGCTCCTACATAATGTTGCTTTAAGTGTATGTACTGCATACATATTACCAGGCTTTTATTCACAGTATCACAATTCAGTTCAGTTGCTTAGTCCCCATGGTTCCTGGCATATTTTTAGCTGGACATTTAGTTATGGCCTCCTTGCTCTGTGATTGTTGGAGCTTGGCTCCTGCATGGCTGTAGAGGTCAGGGGCTAGTAGGAATCCTTTACTGTCCCTGCAGACAAGCTATGGAGCAGGGCTAAACATTTGGATCCTACAGGAAATGGCCCATTTGTGAGACCACAACAAGCTGGTGGGTTACTGTAATTTGAGTCATCTCCCAGCAGTACAGCTTATGCAGCCCTGAAAACCAATATTCCTCTTGCAGACATTGCTCAATACCTCTTCCAATAAAATTCATCACCTTTCTGCCTCTTAACATCCTCCTTCCATACTGTCTTTCTGAAGAAAAGCTTTTTTAAATTTTTTTTTGGTATCTCGGAAAGGTTATCAAAATACTACATGTTCTTCCCAATTCAAATTCTGCATGAAGGAAAGCAGACAACTTGGGCTGATGTTCTACAACTGTGCTCTGGAAAATCATCAGGAACTTCAAATTTAAATCAAGCAAGTTAGAAAAGTCAGGCTGTTGAATATAACTCAGTGTGATATATCAAGGTGTCACTTAATACACAAATAAAATTTTACCATAGTGGACAAACTTTTGGGTGTCATAAGATACAAACAATTCATACTTCAGACTTCACTTCAAGATGCCATTGAAGAGGAATTCACCTCTTTGCTTCATGTCTTGTTGCTTCAGTGAGAGACTCTCATGTAAAAATGCTTGCCTCGTTTTTAAACTGCAATTGTTGATTTAAATGGGTCAAATTACAGCCATTTGTTTCTGTTGAGCCTTGCCATCCTAAAGACTTCTGCATTTTATCTCAATCAAGGTACTTAAGCAGTGCAATGCTCTGGTGTCTTAATTTTGTTTTTTAAATGCTAAAAAGAAAGAAGCATTCTGTTTTCCTTAATTTAGATTTTTTGGTTTTCTGTTCTTTAAATTTTCTCTGGTCTTCTCTCTGTAGTTTTTATCAGCCTGTTTCAAATGAGCCATGCAGATCAGATGCCAGACTGGTTCACTGGGGCCTTCAGCTCTTGGCCCCGGATTGCTCCTAACAAGCTGACTTTGTCCCTGGCCATGGTGTGTTCTCTTTGTTATTATTTGGATGTCCTTCCATGTGGCTGGGCCAAAGCAAATCAAATACTACAATAAGGCCTTTCAACAAAACTGCTATTAATATGTATGACAGCAGTGCCTGGAGTACCCAGTTGAGGTGGAGATTGTATGTGTTGTCTGGTTAAACATTGTCCTGAAGCAGCAACAATCCCTGGGTAAAGTCTGCCACACTCCCCTGGAGTATCTTGTCGCTCACAAGTATTGGCTCCATTGAATTCAGTGGTACCATCCATGCATCAGAGTACAATTTTTCATGAATGGCAGCAGCAATCTGTTAAAGTTCAGAATTACCCTGTTCCCTGGATGTGTGATATTTCTTGAATTCCTTATGAAAGACAAGGTGAAAGAAATATTACAAAGATCTGTAGGGCTGCTTGCAAATATCTTCTGAGAATCCTATTTCTCCTACAAGGAAAGTAAGAGACACTTTAAAACTAGGACTTAGGGATGCCACTTCATTAAACTAGTAGATGAGGACACACTGTATGTCCACTTGTGATTAGTGGACTTCAAAGGATTCAACTGATAATGTATAAATTAACTGATTAAAAACTTTATTGGAACACTAAAATCAGAATGAGACCTGGCTGTTCCATTTCAGCTTTACCAAACACCATTATTAATAAGTTCTGACTATTATTGTGGTCATATCAGTGTGGAGGGGCTTGCTGACCTATCAAAGCAAGATCATGGATCATCCTGTTCAACTGTCTAATGTATAGTTCCATTGTCTCCACATTAAGTCTAAATCAAAATGGGAAGATAAGGATGAGGATAAATGAGCCATCAATTTTCATTTACTCTCATTTTTAGAATGGGTTCAGGGCTCCAGTGAGTACTGCAGAATTTCAAACCTGTTAATAACCCAGAGCTTTATAAGTTGAATATACAGATGAATATTACAGATAGACTGACTAATAAATACAGAACAAGTGCTTGCCTGTTTTAATACACTGGCAGATTAGGTCTTCCTCTTACAGACTTGCTCAGCTGGAACATTGAAATTTATTAGTCTAAAAAAATTCTGTTGCTTTGTGCTTTGTCTTCTTTTTTAATGCACAAAAAGGCCCAATTTTTATGCAGATTTTTTTTTCAAACTATAGCTTCAAGCAGAATCAGCTTCATTCTTTATC
Source organism: Lanius collurio (assembly GCA_020086605.1). Classification (NCBI taxonomy): domain Eukaryota; kingdom Metazoa; phylum Chordata; class Aves; order Passeriformes; family Laniidae; genus Lanius; species Lanius collurio. Next base: position 4,079,366 of record JACBWW010000006.1, on the reverse strand, counting down.
AGATGGAATGGACTGCTGTGCCACTATGTGATTCCAGGATTCATCCAGAGGAGACAGATGATAGGGAGGCCAAAGCCCGTACAGCCCAGACAACAATGGCCCTCAGCCACTCTGATTTTCAGGAGCAGAGCCAGAAGGTTCAGATCCACATCTCTTCACCCACCTGGTGGGAAGACCCTGCTTTTCCCTATTAAGCTGTCCTACTTTGCAGCATGGACTAAAGATTGAAGGGGATAGTAACCAAGCATAGCTGTAGCCCAAGGATTAAGGGATTCACCCAGAAGGGAAGAGAACTGGTTTAGTCTCTTCTTCAAGGGCTGTTTTATGCTGATGAATGCAAAACAGGTAAGCTGCCTGTGGAACAAGAAGTGGCATGAAAGTACCCCTCTTTATTCAGGCATGAGCTTTGGCAGGGCTGGGGGAGTGAGGACTCGTGAAGGGAGGTCCCTTTGGTACTGCTGGGCATTGTGATGTCTCTGCAAGGCTGATGGACAGTCAGTCACAATTTCAGCACTGACTGCAATAACAAGAAGCCTGAGCCCTGGGATTTTCAAGACTTTTAGGATGAAAGCGGCCATGTAAAGTGAAACCACTGTGCAGTAAGGCATCACTTTAATCCATTAACTCTCCATTATGGGCTAAGTATGTTTCTTAATTACCACGGGTGACTTTGGAGGGTAGCTTAACCACATGATTTCCACTAATAGGAATGAAAAGTTTATAGTTGCATCCTAGACTTTGCCTAATATCTTAATTTCACCCTCAGAGCTGTGTCTGCAGGCAGCAGTCAGATGAGATCCATTTAAAGAAAAATGTATTTAGTATCAGCATTCAGGATTTAGAGCACATAGCTTGATCCTCTTTATTTGTAATTCCCTGTTCAGACATTTCCCTTTAATACTGTGAGAGCATCTTGAGCTCTGAAAAGGCCAGGCTGAAGGATAACATGCGGTGCAATTACAGCAGAGTTGCTTTTCCTGAAGTTAAGGAATGTGAACAAAAGGCTTCCTGGGCCTGTCCAGTTTTTAAAATCAATTGTGTCAAGCAAGGAACAGGAGGCAAGGAACAGACAGGGCTTTGGCCTTTTTCTCCTCCCTTGGACTGCCTCCAGTGTCGTCAGTGCACAGGCTACAATCTCAGTTCTCTGATGACTTCTATTCAGCTGCAGGGAGCTGCCGAATCTCTGCCCCCCCCCCCCCCATCCCCCTGCCAGCCCCCTCAAGGGCATTGCAACAGCTGAGAATAAAAGGAATGCAGCAGCTCAGGTCACCTCTCTCTCATCCCTGCTTCAAAATACTCCTCTTCCAGAAAGGAAAGCCATGGTTTGTTCTGGTAGTGCCACACCATTCAGCAAGTCTCCTCAAATTCACAATAATCAGTGTTATGGGGAAGAGTTTAGAGCTGTCAGTGCAGAGCAAACTGTTGGCACTTTAGAAGCTGAGGCTCTTGATTTGGAATGCCGTCTCTGCCAGTGGGAAATGGGTTAGAAATCTGCTCCTCTCTCCATTTCAGCCCCTTCCTTCCCACCCAAATGCTGCAGCTTACACTCCCCTCAGTTGTGCCAAGGCAGCTGCTTTGGGGACTGCTGCAAACAGGATCACTTTGATTAACTCAGTTTAAAAATAAACTTTTTTTTTTTCTATTATTCTTTAGCTTTAATTATGTTGATAAATCACTCTGCAGTCCAGCCACAGAAGCTGGTGCATTTCTCAATGGATAGGACAGAAAGACAGTGCTGGGAAGAAAAATTGTGGCTGAGGAACTCTTTCATTGTAGTACAGTCCTGTTCTCCCATCAGGTTCCTGTAGCGTGACCTTGACATTCCATTGTATACAGAGCTCCTTGCTCATTAATACTGAACTGTACACTACTTGGTCAGGCAGCAGTAGAAATTTATGCCCAGTGAAACATGGACACATCATTGCACTGAATTTAGGAAATAATGCACCATGGACTGTTTCCTCTGTAAATATTGGTGCTAACCTTATACTATGGAAAGCAAAGCAATACCTTTCCTGCAAAGAAAAAGTTATCTCATCCACACTCCCAATTATCTGGAATTAAGTGTAAATCAAGCCCATATTTTGAAATAGACTCCTAGTATGTTTGAAGGAGACCCTACAGGTTTTGGATTTCTCAGTGATGAAAACAGATGCAAACTCAAAGCAAAGAAGTGAAATTAAAGAATGAGAAATTTACATTAAATAAACACAGAAAGAAGTGCTGGATTCTGCACAATCTTGCATGAGAAATAGCCTGCATTTCAATACTCAAACTACAGCATAGGGAATAATTTTTCATGGGTGAGACAGGCAGAGAGATGAACTTACTGGTCTTTTTCTCTGTCTACTTTCCGTGATTCTGAAAATGATTAATGGATTTATTCCCCACAGAATACATAAAATAAAGCACCTTTTTTACAGCCACAATGTAACTGATCTTATTAAATACTTTATTCAGCCCAGCTAACCTATTCATGTGGGTAAGACAACAGATACCAACCGCAGAACGGCCATTCTCTGGTTGGCCAGGAAATGTCACTTTAGCCATGGCTTTGGCACTCCCTGTCTGAGCCAAGGCAAATTTACATGCTGGATCTACAGCGCAGCCATCACCACATAGTTTCTATACCGATTTTAACTACTTTGACTCAAGGCGTGCCTTCCCTGAGAAGTTAAATGACACTGCCCCGGGGCAGATGCTTGAACTGCAGTTCTACTGGAACTTGTGGCTACCTTAAGGAAGATGGGCTATGATAGTCACAGTCCCATCCAACCCAAGCAAGTGGCTGAGATGTTGTGTTTAAGCAGTACTTAAGTTGCTACTGACCCGAACCCAAATTTTCTCTGCCTTTTTTCATCAGGGGGACCTGGGCTTGGTAGACTCACTCTGTGGAGTTGGACAACAGCATAAACATGAACATTAACAGACAACTCTGGGCACTGCTTTTAAAGAGGAAAAGAACTTGCTAAAATAGATGTTTACACTTTGACAAGTCAGACAACATCCTCAGCCACCACCTGCATTTCTCTACTTATTCCACCTTTGTTTTTCTTAAAGGGAAACACTTCCTCAAAGGGACACCAAGACTTAGATTATTACATTGCAGAAAGAAGATGAGTGTTTCTTATCAGCTATGCTTTCTCTCCTTTGAGTCCTCTCCGGATATGACCATTCTAGAATTTGGATTGCTTCAGAGGTACCTCCATTAACAGTAAAAGGGATACTAGAAATCCAGATAAGGAATTCTGGTTCTCCCTGCTGGAGCCAGGTACATTATTTTCAAGCCTTGAGCTTAATGAAGGCATCATATTTGGAGGATCTAAATGCTGCTTGTTGAGTTTATCTTTATAACTTTCCATAAGACTGGGAAATGCTATTCCTATTTTGCAAGTTGGGTGGGGTTTTTTTACTAATTACACCATTGTCAATTCAGAAAAGTATTTATCTGTTATTTACCTATGGATGTTCCTCTTCAGTCCATCTGAATTCTGCTTGAACTTTTTCCCCCTGAAACTCGATATTGATAAGGCTGACATCATGAGCTAGTTTAACATCCGTGTGACCAAAACAGAATTTCCCACGTATTTTGGCCAGATAAACTGTCTAACTTTGGAGGGACTAACATTTCCTACAAACATCCCGGTTTTATACGTGAATGGCAGGTTTAACTGGGAACAGACAACGATGCCAATAAGCTGTGTCAGGTGAGCAGAGGTGAGGTAAGAAAAACAGGTGACCTCATTTCTTTCCCACCTGCCAGTAGTATCAGCACAATGGCTCATTATTCCTCTACTTATTTATAGGCTTTTGTACACTTACCCTTCCCCTGTCGGACAATATTAGTACTGAGTATCTTTGTATTCTATTTGTACCTCCTCTTCTTTCCTGAAATGGACAGAGACGGTTAGCTGGCCTTTAAGAAGCACGGGCATTATGAGACTCTTTTTTTTCTCCAGCTCCGCACTCTGAGGAGTGGCGTGCGGGACGTGAGGGAGCATCGCCAACCCCGGGGGGTTCCGCAGGCTTCCCTCGCGCTGGTGCGAGGGCCGGGAATGCGGGAACACCGGGAATGCAGGGCCGCCGGGCAGCGCCGCCGGCACCGGGGCACCGCGGAGGCCCCGGGCTGTGGGCGGGCTCTGCCGCCCCCTGCCGGACACTGCCCGACACGGCCGCCTCATGCCCGCCCCTCCGGCGGCCGCCCGCCCTCCTTCAGGGGCCTGCTAGAGCTTTTAGGGTTCCTCTCCGGCCACCCGCGGTGGGAGACACAGTGCAGACCTTATAGGATCATGGAACCGTTTATGGTGGAAAAGACCTCCAGCCATCCACTCACTGAGTCCAACCATTAACGCGACACAGCCAAGGGCACCATTAAACCATGTCCCTCAGTGCCACATCTACACGTCTTTTAAATACCTCCAGGGATGGGGATTTAGCCACTTCACAGCCTATTCTAATGCAGAAATTTTTCAGAATACATAATCTAAACATCCCTGCTGCAACTTGAGGCCATCTTGTCCTATCACTTCCTGCTTAAGAGAAGAAACTGATCCCCACCTGGCTCCACCCTCCTTTCAGGCAGTTGTAGAGAGCGATAAGGTCCCTCTTGAGCCTCCTCTCAAACAGGCTAAACACTCCCAGCTTCCTCAGCTGGTCCTCATAAGCCTTGTGCTCCAGACCCTTCCCCAGCTCCGCTGCCCTTCTCTGGACTCGCTCCAGCACCTCAATGTCCTTCTTGTAGGGAGGGGCCCAGAACTGGACACAGGATCTGAAGTGTGGCCTCACCAGTCCTGAGTACAGAGACAATCGCTGCCCTAAATCTACCATTTCTGCCATACACAGTGGTGCCACAAATACCTGAGAGCAGTATCAGCTGGGTTTTTTCAATGGCACAGGTTATTGCACAGCCTCTGATTCTTTTTTAACCAAGAGTGGCCTAAACCTAAGGCAGAGCTGCAGTCTCCAGCATCCCACCCAAGACAAATTCATCCACAGGCTCACCAGCCACAGGTGATGTGAACACAAGTACCATCAAGATCTTAATTCCCATAGTGACTCCAGGGGAAATGAATATCCAATGTCCATTTTTGAAAAAGTAGAGACCAGTATTTTTTACCAAAACAAAAGTTTTCCTCCTAAAATGGAAGGTGTGAAATTTAGTACAACTTGTACTTGTGGGTCCCTTCCAACTCAGAATATTATGTAAATCTGTGAATCTGTAAAAAAATACTGAGAAGTACCAGAGAGTCATATTTGCAGAATGTGTCTGCTGCTGGAATTAAAAGTATTTGCTACTATTTAATGACCTATAAACAAAGATGGTTGTGTGAGGATTCCTCCACGGACTTTTCCCCTTTCTCAACCTCAAAACTCCAATTTTGGGAAGTCTCTGTACAGACATGACATGGGTCCAGATCCCACAACCATGTACTCTCAACCACACACCCACCAAAGCAAATGGACACAATGTGAAATAAAAAGCAACTGTTCTATGATGGCTTAAATCTGTCTCATCTGAGGCTTGCATAGCTTCCCTCTTTTCCTTCCCTCCCCTCTCAGAAGCTGACATCTGTCCTACAGCTGGATTTGAGGAGTCTGCTTTCAGTTAATTTAGAGATGGCCCTGGAACAGCTTTTAGGCTGCCTATTATACTCCCATTCAACAACAGACTGAAATTATTTCAACCAGGCTATTAAATTGGGGAACTATAAAAAAAGCAGAAGCCTTCTAGGACATACAGCAATTGTACTTTTAGCATTAATCACCTGTTTTTCTTCCAGGAGCTAGAAAATTTATTTCTTGCTAATTAGATTGCACTGGGAGCTACCCAGTGGCTTATCTAAAGCAAACATGATCCCCTCCTCAAGACACAAAAACATTAAAGAAAACCTCTGTGATATTTTGATAAAACTCTTGTGCAATTTGTTTGTATGTTCGGGTTTTTTTATAGGGATTGTCTAATTATCTCAGACTAATCCTGTGAACATCAAACATTCTGCAGCTACAATCAGCTTATTTACAACTACAGGTAAATCCTTGCACAACAGTCCCTTTATGAGTTTTCTGATTAAGTTAGTACTTCTCATAAATAAAATTAGTAACACTGGCATACCTTCTGTTCTCAGGATCCCAGTGCATTTTATTGCACAGATCTGTTAGATCACCTAAGTCAATTGACCTGGACAAATTGGGTCTCGTCAAAAACAGAACAGAAATCCTTTTGGGGAGTTCATTACCTTTTCTCTGGGAAAGCAGTAATTGGAAATCCTTTCTTAAATAGATACCTAGTTCAGTTTCATATTCAAAGATTAATTCCTCCTTTTATTGCTATAAATGCCTAAAACGCCTTAATTATCAACTCCTTAAATCTATCGTATTCTTTCTCAGCTATTAACATGTACCTCACTGCTGCTAAGCAATGCTGAGAATGGATAGGGGGACTCTGCACTCATTTACCTCCATAGGAAGAAGCCCACGTTGCTGCCAGTGCCTCTGTTACTAATTATTCCTGGTGATTTGCTTCATTCAGTGTCTCAGCTGACAATGTGAGCCATTAGGTATTGCAGAATGGATTTTCTTCCCGTGGAGCCTGTGAGCTTTTCTGTCTTTGGCCATCAGCTGACAGGGAGACACCAGATCTTGTGGTGGCCTGAAGTGCCTGCCACAGAGCCATAAAGGCAGGGGTTTCCACTGGGTATGAGGTAGCAGATGAGAGGTGACATTTTCACAAGCAAAGCAGCCACAAAGTTGGTCTCTTTTATCTCAACATACGTCAACTTCATTCCCTGAAATATTGGTCTGCTATGGCGGGCTCACCACTGCAGAAGTACCAAAATAACAGGAAGCCACAGCTGAGACTGGGGTCATCAAACCACCTCACAATGCCGACCTCGGCAGCGCCCCACAGAACTTTATTTCATTCAGCACAGCCAGATTCCTTACCCAGGGCTTAAATGCCGTGAAGGCAGAGTGATGTGACTCTTCTGTATGCTCCCATAGGTCATTAGCTTTTAGAAAAAGGAATCAAAATATCAAGGAAAGAAAATAAAGAAAACAAATATAAGTCATTTGACTAGAGAATAGAAAGTGAATAGAAAAAAAAAATCACCAAAAGAGGATGTAACGAACACTGTGTGCCTGAAGAACAAGAATAAACTCTGCATTTACTTGTGGTATTCAATTAAAGAAGCAAAAATTTCTACTGATTTCACTGAGAACAGAATCATACCTTGACTTGATGCCTGTGAGATTGCAAAAAAGGATATCTATGTTTTCCATCTGAAATAACCCCTCCATACTGAAAATTCACTACTACTCATCTGCCAGGGCTTCATCCAGCTTCAAGGACTTCAACGGTCATAACAAAACTCAGTAACTTCTCTCTTTTCAGCTAAGTTAAGTCTTTAGTTTCATTTATGAATATTAAGATCTCAGCATTCAAAGTAGCTCACTAATGTTCTTTGAGTAGTCTGTGGACTATTTTAGCCTTGAAAGGTAGCTAAGAAAAGCAAGGATATGTACAACAGGCTTCCTTCCACCAGAAATTTACTACCTCTTTGAAAAAAGTGTAGGATGCCTACACATCAGAACAGTTTAAAAGCACTGCAGATATAATCAGGAACAAAAGCCCCAAAACCAGAACTGGAACAAGACAGAGAGCGAAAGATGTAATGGGAAGAGGCACCTGTCCTAACAGGTCAGCATTATAAAGAAGACAGAACAGAAGGATGTACCCAAACAGGTTCTACCACTGGATTTCACCAAATTCATTGCTAATACTTCAACTTTCATTGCCAGATTAATAACCCCTCAGGTAATCAAGGATGTCTGCTGTCTCTTCCCTGTTCAGTCATTAATACAGCAGAGGTCAGTGCATCACTGACAGAGATTTCTTGGCAAGAGTAGTTTACACTGTGTATCTTCAAAGCAAGGTCTGCATCCCAATATCCCCTCCTTTGTGTGAGTGCCCGGACACCAAAGCTACACAGTCAACTTACTGGGTTTTGGGATTTCCAATGAATTCTTGTTTCACATTACATCTTTATTCAGAAGGAGACTGAGCATATGCAGGTCACAGCAACCCAAACCCTAATGCTGAAGTGTGTGAGACCTCTGACAAGGAGGAAGCAACTGCACCCACCAAACCTGCAGCCTTCTCAGTCAGAACCTTTCCTGAGAATACAGCCCCTTTCTGAAAGCCTAGCTCTTTGCTTCCCTGAAATTGAAAGTCAGCTTATTCTTCAAATCCCAGAAGGTTTAAAAAAAAAAAAAGGCTAAGCAAAATGGAATTATTAACATATATTAATTTGACAGAAAAGGTATGACTGTTGCTCCTGTATTTTCAGCTGTTCAGATGGGTAATGAAATGAAAACAACTCTTTCAAATAGTCCTACCTGGCTGCCAATTAGCTGGGAATTTGTTCAAAGGTTTCAGGTACTGACACAAACCCACTTATAATTAATGTATTCAGTAAGTTGGTTGCAGTAGATTCCTGAGAACTGATGAAAGACTGCAAATGCAAGTTTGTCTGTCTTCATACAGCTAATGCCAGTCCTTCAAACCATCCAGAAAAGTTGCCCCTCCTTTCAACCTTGCCTCTTCCAAAATATGGAGTTCTTAGTACCTGCTAAGAGATAGTTCTATTATTATCGTACATTGTTAAGTTTCAAATATAACCACACCCTGCAGAGTGAGGTGGTGCCCTGTCCTCTCCCTCCCTGGTAAATAGCTCCCATTATCTAGTGCAGTAATTTATATTAATTGTGAAGTGATTTTCAAGAATCATGTGAAAACTCCAGTAAACTAGATGGAAGATGAAGGTTGGGGCAAGGAGTGACTTCTTATGAACATCATATAGTTAAAGAAGGCCAAGCACAAGGTCCTGCACCTTGGTCAGGGCAAGCCCTAGTACCAACACAGACTGGGGGATGGATAGATTGAAAGCAGCCCTGAGGAAAAGGGCTCGAAGCAGCTGGCAGTTGAAAAATTGGACATGACTTGGCAATGTGTGCTCATAGCCCAGAAAGCCATCTGTATCCTGGGCTGCAACAAAAGCAGTGTGGCCAGCAGGGCAAGGGAGGGGATTCTGCCCCTCTGCTCCACTCTGCTGAGACATCACCTGGAATGCTGCATCCAGCTCTGGGGTCTTCAGAACAAGAAAGACATGGCCTGTTAGAGTGGCCGTGAGGAGGGACACAGAGAAGGTTAAAGGGCTGGAGGACCTCTCCTACGAAGACAGGCTGAGAGATTTGCGGTTGTGCAGCCTGGAGAATAAAAGGCTCAGGGAAGACCTTGAGCAGCTTCCAGTACCTAAAGGGGGGTACAGGAGAGCTAAAGAGGGACTTTTTAAAAGGACATGCAGTGACTGGATAAGGGGAAATGGCTTCAAACTGAAAGAGAGTAGGTTTAGATTAGATATTAAGAAGAAATTCTTTAATGTGAGGGTGTTGAGGCACTGGCACATATAGCCTAGAAGAACTGTGAATGCCCTATCCCTGTGTTAGACGAGATTGGATAGGGCTCTGAGCAACCTGATCTGGTGAGAAATGTCCATGGTCATGTTAAGGGGGTTAGACTAGACGATCTTCAAAGCTTCTGACCTTAACTATTCTGCCATTCTGTGATTCTGTGAAATGTAGCCAAGTGCCAACATAATTCACTCCCTCTACATGCTAAATGTTCTTAAAATAACACAACTCGAAGACCTCCTTCACAAAGCTTTTTACCCCACATAGTTTTGTAGTGTTGCAACCACTACAGGCCTGCCTTTCTGAGTGAACCTGTACATCGGTCAAGCTAGTGTAACTAAGGAGAGACCCAGACTGCAAGACACATATTTTGAGTAAGTATCAGCTGGTCCTTACCATTTTTTTTTGCACATATTACCCAGCCCACATAAGACAAAACTCATCCCAAGTCTGACTGCTGTGAAATTAAAAGATTATTTGGTTTGGCTCTTGGCCATTTGCACATATATTATTAATGAGAGTTTAGATCCATTTAAATTCTGTTTTCAGAAGGCTCCAGAGCCAGGATAAACTCTGTACTTTGTGCACACAGTGAAGCTCAGTAACAAGTCTGTACTAGAAAACAACTTCAAACTCAAAATCATCTGGCAACCTGGGCACACCCGGTATTCTATTCTTCCAAATTCTGCCACACACCTCCTACTGTGGATTTACTAATCGGTGTCTAATTGACAAATAAATAAGCAGACATCTAGATTCTCTTGTCTGTGTTGTGAAAGAAGAAATTGCTTTTGTCATAACCAGTTGCCCAACATCTTAAAAGCACTGTAGATTTTATCGGGACTAAAGGATTTTGCCAGCTGAAGTCCTGCTAGCACAGGTTTCTGCTGGTGGTTTTGAAAAGCTCCCCAGAAAAGTGCCTCAAAGCAACCATGGAGAATGGTAGGAGATATTGCAGTGATATCTTACAAGACTCACACCATTTAACACACTGACTGAAAATATACACAAGGGTGGGCTAGTCTGAAACCTTATTTCTTAAGTTCTTCAGCTGAGTTTGTTCCTTGTCAGTAGTTAAACAGTTCTGTAATTTTCAGGGTCTTGAAATAGGTGGTGTGTGCTAAGATTTCATTTTGTTGGTTTAAGCTGCACACACAGTAGGAAATTTTTTTCAGTAACATTTCAGCAAAATTTTTCAGCTACAAACATGACCTGAAAGACAGCTGGTTTTAATATCACGGAGAAGTAATGTCGCCTCATGCAGTGATATTAGAAACAGCTGATATTCTCATTTATGCAGTAAAAGAAAAAGAAAATAATTTGATGTGGTACTATATACAGTAGTACTTAACATGCTCTCTGAATACTATTAAATTAAAATTTTTACATTCTTTGTCATTCTTTTTCCTTCAACAAAAAGCAACTAATTTGTTAGCAAAGGTGGCATGATTTCATGGTAATGTTTTTGTTTCAACAGAGGACTCTTCTGAGAGAAAATAATACATAAGGAAAATCACTCTGACCTGCTCAAACTTGCAACACAATTGTATTGATAGTTAAGGACAGATGATATACATATTTAAGGAAGGAAAGCAGAAGCCTACTGCTGGCAAATATTTATCAAGTCACATTTAGCTTTGAATTGAAGAGAAAGTGTCAGTGAGACACAAACAAATAGTGATCTAGTTTTTAGAGGGGATGTGACAATTTTGAGTTACAGCTCAGCTCTCCAATGAATTTAATCGGGTTAAACAAGATTAAAAGCTGACAGTTCTAAACTATGCCTTGGAAGAAGCAGTTAAGCAATAAAAGCTCAGGCACTGCAATTCTTAATGCAAGTGTGGCTGCTGTAAAGACTGTTTGCTATACCCCACCACATCTTTTCTCTTCCAGAGCACATGAACAAGGTTTGCAACATGCTACCTGGTGACCATGCCCTACCAAGATTTACTTTGGTATCTGAGCTCTGAGAAAACAGTCACACTCATGAAGTACTGCAAAATCTCAGCTCCTACTGAGAGCAGTGGGACTAAGAAGCTCAAGAGACATGTAGGGCCATAACTCCATCATCCCTTCCAAGTGCTGGGCAGTGGAAAAACATTGTGCAGTTCATCCTGCAGGCATGGCATGCAGCACCTGAGAGATATCCCTAGCAAGATCTCCTCATTCATTTAAGTTAATTTATGTCCTCGGAGGACATGGTTACACAGGCATTGTTTTGAATGGCAATAGTGCCCCATAGTTTCCCCTTGCAAATTCTCACACCTGTGTTTTTCCTTTACTGAGCCAAATCAGGTGTGTATGTGTGTATGCAGCTGCAAAGTAAACTGATCTGGCTGGAAAACAACGTGTTTTTTACTGAATCATCCCAAGCTGTCCCCATTCCACCACTTGGTTCAAAACCTCACTGTGCAAGCTGCTGCAGGGGTGGTTTGGGGAGGCAATGGGAACAAGAAGCCATGAGCAGAGCAGGATGAACCAAGCCAATAAAGCAGCTTAAGGCAGCACTAGCACCAAATGTGAAACCAAGGTCTGCCACTGTATGTGTTGCAAAGAAATGAAGGGAGCCACAATAGCGAGTAAACAAGTGCTGGCTTACAAATGCTTGGCACACACTCATCCTTGTGCAGGAAACTTTAAGGACCCCAAATACCTCATAACTGTTACAGAAGTCCTTGGTCCACACAAAGAAAAGTGGGAGGAAGTGAGAGTTGTAACTAAACTCAGTGAAGTTAGGTCATCATATAAGAGATTTCAGGGAAGGAAGTTCTCATGATATATCTTGGTAAGAGAGAAATAGCATAAATTATGTACCTCACATGTGGCTAGTAATTAGCTTCCTTGTGCATGACAAGCCAGGCCAGCCTCACTTCTAGTTTTGCAATTAGTAAAATGTTTTAAACAGAGTATACATTCTTTGAAGTCTGGACTTGGGACCCTTATTTGGGTGCCTACAGAGCAGGCTTCTGATTCCTTCTGGATGTTTCCACTTAGGAGGAATTGAATCACACCCTAAATGTGCACAAGCACTGGCCTGGCTGAGGACAACTGGCACAGAAGTGGGGATGGGGGTGTTGGGTAAAATGTGTGACTCCTCACCTGGGAGATGAGGTCAGTATGCAGGGTCCCCACCTCAGTGCCGTGGGGTGGGTAACAGCTGCTCATATGACAGCATGCAAGTGAGAAAAGTGTGAGTGAACAGAATCCCCAAATACACCTGCAAAGGTGTTTTCCCCAAAGCAGGTCATGCTAAAGAGGAAAATAACAATAATGGAGTTTGCTTAGGAGATGGCCATCAGCTGGATTAAATAGTAACCAGGAAATTACTGAGAGACTTCTGAAGTAAAAAAAAAAAAAAGAAGTCAGCTTCAAAAGAAGTCTAAACAAAGCTTTAAACTTCACAATGAGGGAAGAGAAATCTGGCCTGACAACACAAGGCATCATGCTGTGGGCATGGGGTGTATGAGTTATGGGTGCTGTAGCTTGTGCACCTGGGAGGGGGTTGAAATTTTGGGGAGTACTCATAGAAGAGTGTTCAAGCATTTGTCAGTGTTTGTTAACATTCTGATTTATCTGTTGTAATATGGGTATGGATTCCATACCAGCAGCACACTGATCACCACGTGACTATGTGACATTAATAAATTAGTGACCAATTATTACAATGGATCCCTGAGATTAAAACCACAAGGGTGGAGCAGTTCTTCCCTGTGATGGGAACTAGCAAATTATACCCTGCTCCCACTGGCAAAAATACAGGCTGGAGTGGAAGCAAGGCCGAAAAGCTTCAATGCCATTATATTCATACAGTTCTTCTCTGAGACAACCCTTTTGGAATTCTAAATTCCTTGATAATTTTGGAATTTTTTTCTACTCTTCTTCCAGCAGCATTTAATTGTCATTCATGGCAGACAGGCACATATCCATTATCCTAAATCATAAAGAAGTGTCTATGTGGTAGGAATTTAGCTTTTTGACAATACTTTTCTGCTGCACACCACTCCCCAATATTTGCAGAAATATCTTTTAGGCCTGCTTGAATGTTCTGAGGTATTTCAACATGTAGGAAATTATCGCTATCAGATGTGAACTTCACTGAATGTGTTGCTTTTGTCTCACATCAAAACCTAATTCTCTCCAGCATTACTAAATTTGGTGATGGTCAGAAGGCTGTTTTTCCATGCCTAGTTAGAACTAAAAAGTTTAAGCATTTTATTGTTTTGTTTTTTTTTAAACCAGCACTTCACCAAGAAGTGTCAAAAGATTTCAGTGTGTGGATGTGTGAATTTCATCCGTGTTTATAACAGAAAACCTTTCATAAATATAAAGCAATTTAAAACAAGCATTTTTGGTTTAGACTGGGTTTTTTTCACTCATTGATACCAGATTTTTGCTACAGCATCACCTAAGTGCATAAATTTCATCCATAAGAAATGCCAGCCCACAACAGCACTTCTGTCATGGTTAAAACATAGGAGATGGTGTTAACATCAGTGCTGTGGTCCCTGGGGTCTGGCAGATGATACCTGATCCACAGTAAAATATGTCTGGACAACATTATCTCTGCAAAATATGTATTACACTTCAGTTGGCATTATGAGTTTGTATGACTGTATGTCAAGTAACTGCAGTGGTTTTGATCCTGTACTTTGTGCCCTAGGACCCAGTCTTTCATCATGTGGAACCATGGCCTTGGATGGTTCCATTGTTCAGGCTCCATGAACTGGGCCCCCACCCTCCATAAGATGAAGGGCTTTTTGTGTTCATGAAAGCCAGCCTGTTCTTCACCACTGCATCATCTGGTCTAATAAAAGATATTACTTCTTACTGTAGGCATTGCTTTCACTTGTAACCACTTAACAGTTCAAAAGTTTCCCACCCTGAAAGAGCATCATGACATTTCTATATTCTCTATCACCAGAATAGTATGTGAGCAGAAAATGTCCATTATATAAATGAGAATTCTATCACAACAAGGAAACTTCTCCAGGAAGGAGCCTTCAACTGGATTGCTCCCACCGTGTTTGTCTGGGTGGAGAGCTGTGCCTCCTTATACTCCTCATGATTTCCAGGCAACTCTGTGAGCATGATGCTGTTTCAAAAATGAGACTTCTGTCTCTGCCTGCAGTACAAACACCACACCTGTTAGTAAATCAGTCTAAGTAAACAAATGCATGACTGTCCTGGAGAGAAAGTTGAATTGCTTTTGCAAGGCTTGTTTATTTAAAACAAATTTAGTGTGACAAATACTGAAAAGCAGAAGTTCATAAAATAACCTTGGCACATGGATCAGTTCATGGTACAGTTGAAAGGACGTGAGATGTCTAAATAGCAGAACTCCTGTTTAAAAACGGAAGGCAGAAGTAAGTGAATGAGTAGTCATCTGTTTCAAATATGTTGAACTGTGAACATCTGCATTTCCATCAACAGTGTTAATGGTGATGAAATATACCCACTCTAAGTATGTTACCATTTTCTGTGAACACAAAATGCTTGGAGAATAAAAAGATCATTTTTGTTGAACTGGTACACATTTTGTGTACTTTTCCATGTAGATAATGACCTAGAAGCTTGATGACAGAGGCAAGAGCAAAATATCTTGAACTTACTGAAAATATTTTGCAGTCTGATATAATTTGTCTTGTTTCTGCTGCTCAATCACTCAGGAGTAATTTTTTTCCATGGTGTTTCCATACATTTTATTTTCACAACAAACAGCAGATGTCAGCAGGACATATCTTAGAAATTGATCTTTCAAGCAGCAGCCCTGCAGGCTAAGGAAGTGGCATGAGAAGACACTACAGGACGCCCTTCAGCATGACAATATGAAGGCTTTTGAGTGTCTGTCTCTGCTAAATGGTCCCTCTAACATTTCTCAGGGTAAGACATCCTGTGCAGATACTCAGCCCTTCCAGCACACAGCCCAGCAACTGCGTCTCACTAGAACAGATGAAGCATCATTTCCTCATTGTGCAGCTTTCCACTACAGTGGTTACACAGCTCAGACATCAAAAGTCAAACTTGTAATTCTGTGAATGAACATTTATCACTTTTCTGTTGAGTGCTAAACATCTGAATCAAAAAGAGCCATGGCCATGCTTTGCCCTGTTTAAATTAGAGACCTTAATGTAAATTTGGTGCATCAACTTCACATTTTCATTTGATTCACTAGTTTTTCCAGCAAAGACTGGAGGAAAAGAAGCTGTGCCTACCAGGTATGCCTACTTCAATGACTTGCAGTGACTAATCCTGCTAATCTTTCACCTTCCCTCTTTGCAACTATGGTTCTCAGCATTTTATTTTGGGTGCTTTCCTGAATTATTTAATGCAGGTGAAATGACTTGCTACTGAAGTTTTGTAAGGAGAACCAATTCTTTCCTTGTAGTAAACCACTAAGCATCTGTGATGAGCAAAATGAAAAAGAAAAAACCATCTCTTTACAGGTGACTGGTCTAGAGATATAGCTGTAGCTCCTTGATCATTTTTATTTTATGAAAAACTGGCTTAACAAGCAACCAGCCCAATATTTTGCCCTCATCTGCATTTTCTTCTCAAATACATGCTTTCTCATCTGTATCAGTCCTGTGGAGCTGTTCTATACATTGGATTGCCAAATAATTAAATTTAATAATAAGCTATAATTTGTGTTATTTTTTTTTCCTTGTAATGTATAGTCTGAATTACAGTGGCACTGGCAACTGAAGGAGGAATAAACTGCAGACTCGATGTGGGAACACAGAGATATGAGACAAGACACCTGGCAGCATGGACAAGAACTACTTAAGCCACTTTTGCTATCCTAGAAAATATCCGATGTCTCTGCCCAGATGGGATATGGAGAAGTATGATCCACCTCAACAATATCTGTTCTCTCTGTCACACACTTATGCCAAAAAGCCCCATCATCATTGATAAGCATTGTGTGAGCTTGACTGTCCACCTCAAGTAAACTCAGCACAGTAGAGATAGCTCTTGAATTTCTCTATTTCCTCTGTCTTTAACCTCTCTGTGATTAATTCTTGTCCTTTTTTCTTCATGATCCACCCTTCTACACACAGTTCACTTTAGAAATTGCTATGCAAATTGTGTTCCTACATTACTGAGGGTTTTTTCAATTTGTACTCATGAGGAATAATTGCATCCTGAGCTAAATGAGAGATTAAAAACAGAAGTTACTTAAATATGAATGTACATATGGTATTTACTGACTTTAAATACCCCATATAATCCTTGCGTCAGCAGTTGTACTGGTGCAGAGTTTACTATTAGAAACATCCAAAAGTGATGTTTTCCCAACTGTTTCTGATGTTCAGTTCATAGCTGTAAGGATAAGTCTTTTTCCAAGATGCCAAGTTTTCCCATATGCCTTGAAATGAACAGTACTGGAAAGCCTTTACAGACTGATTTTAATGGAAGACTGCAAGGTCTTTCCCAGTTTTCTTTCCTCAACCTTCTGAATACAGCTCTACTCCTACTGAAACCAGCCCCACTCTATCCTTTTCTCTGCTTAATTTCCAATGTTTAAAAGGATGTGTAGAAGGACACTTGACTCTGTCTTCTACTGAAAATCATTTCTCTCATTACAGGTTTTTAAAAAGGCTTAAACTCATCTAAAACATGTCTCAATTATGGCAGTTGCACAGAACCAGTAATGCAGAGTCAGTATTTCTGAACTGGAATGACTAAAGTGCCTTTGGTCTCCTCGACCTTCTAACTTGGGTGGCCGAGCCACTCATAAACATCTATTATACCACTAGGATTAAATTACATTACCACAGAAATTATGGTCTTTGGCTGTATTAGAATTTACTAAATAGTTGTAACTAAACATCTACCAGGAAAAAAAAAAAAAACAGGGAAAAAACAGGATGTGCATTGCTCTGATGGAGATGTGCCACAGCACTGTAAGGTCTACCAGCACCCCGAGGCTCTGGTAGCTCGCTCAGGAGCAGCATGGCCAGACACTCGGCTGGGTGGGAAGCTCAGGACGCGGCCTCAAGCTGTCATCCCCTGCCAGGGGACCAACACCCTCAGGCATAGTTTGTATTTTGAGTGGATGCCTGTAAATCAGCATGTTTGGAATTCTTCAGAAGGTCAGCTAACCACCAATTTCCTGGACAGTTTGGCTTGGGACAGTTTTCCTATCTTTATAATTATTTTGGTTTTACATGCAATTACTAGTATACTTCCTCCTTTTACATAGCTTACATGTTTAAAGCTATTTCTGGCAGCTCTTTTCTAGCGAATTAGGAATATTCAGTCTTTTCAAAAGGTAGAGTTGGGTCGTTCTGCAAGATTAGCCTTAAAATTAAAAACAAAAACCAATCAAACAGAATAAAATAAAGCTTTTGGGGCTTCTCTGTAGAAGTCTTCCAAATAATTGCCAAGTTTGGGTTATTTTAGGTGTGATTAAAAATCTTCCTCTCCCTAATTACTTTCAGGCAAACGTTACAGAGTGAGTACTCGCTTGGATCCCTGTGAGGATCAATGTCTTTAACATAAAACAAATAAATTATATTAGAGGTACCAGATAAATCTGCTTTAGTTCTCCCCAGTATCCCTTTGTACCTCAAAGATCTCACTGTGGTATATACCCTGAAGTTTACAGAACATGTACTTCCATGCCCAAGATATGGAAAGTAGGAAGATTCCTCTACAGAAGCCAACTGATGAGCTTTTAATCTGCTGTCTCTGCTCCCAACCTCTGAGTTTTGACAATCTGTTGTAAGATTTGGGACACATTTTTTCTGATGCTTTTTATTTTGGCATATACACCACACAAAATAGATTGGGTTTGCCTCTTCCTAAGCCAGTGTGGGTGATTTTGGTATTGGGGTGAGATGCCAGTTTGGTGCACCCTAGCCTTGTTGAGTTTCTACCTTATCAACTTTAAAATTTTTTTTTCCCTTTTTCCTTGTGGTTTTGCATTTGTCCAGTTTTTTAATATTTCTGTTGGTGACATCTGCAAAAAGTGCTTTTAATCATATCCTGAGCAAGGGGTCTGATACAATACAAGAGTTCCCGGCAAACAGATGCACACACACATATATAAAGAGCAAAGAAGGAAAAAAAAGCACTAAATGGATGTGAAAATGCTACCATAATATTTTGTTGTAGTTGTTGTCGTGTTGCTTTCAGACACATTTAGTGTTTTGCATTTGTATAATTCTTTTCCTGTAAAGATTTTGGAAAACTTTATGGAATAAAATACAAATTCCCTAGCATGTCTTGCCAGGCTTTAGTAACAACTCCAAGTAAATCTATAACCTTTCCATCTTACTACTTGCCCTTCCTGACATGAATGTGTCTCAAAAGTAGAATTTATTTTTACAAATAACCATGTGAAATTACCATTTTATATCTGGGACTTTGAAACTCACACCATATGATAACATAGAATCATAGAATAGTTTGTGTTAGAAGGGACATTTAAAGGACATAGAGTCAAATCCCCCTTTGGAGATAACGGCTGCTAAGAGTCCCACCCAGACTAAATTCAGGCGACTGTGCAGCGTGGCCAGCAGCTCCTCCTAAGTTTCCACAGCCCATTTCCACCGTCCTATTTACTGGCTAAGTCATCATTTGTGCTTAAAAAGAGACAATTACTCCAGAACATCTGAAAGCCACATTTTCAGCTGCAGCTCTCTTTTGCATTCTATTTACTGCTTCTACTTATTTCTTCATGGTACCATCTGGACTCTATTTCTTTTCTACTTCCTCATGATTTGCAATTTCCTAAATTCTTGCACATACTTTTTTGCATTTTATGGACAATCAGCAATTTTTTAGCTTCACAAATACAGCTCAGCATTCCTTCACTCTATTTTTAGCTCAGACTGGCTACTAGGAACAACAGCCTGCTAGTTTTGAGCCTGCTCAGGCAGCTGACTCGTAGATCAGCCTGGAAGATGGCTCAATTCTTCTCCAAAAGCTCAGTGAGAATGGACCTGTCATTTCTAATCAGCCAGTAGATAGCAAGTCCTCCGATACAGCTGATCCTTGAGTTGTGTCTGCATATGTTGCCTGAAAGCCTCAGTGTACCCCCACCCAAGCTCACACCGACCGAGAAAACACCCTCCATTCACTCTTAGTTAACACCTCTTGTGTTTGCTTGGTTGTAGGACAGACTCTTCCATTCGGAAGGGACCTATGATGATCACCCAGTCCAACTGCCTGATGAATTGAGGGCTAACTAAGTTAAAGCATGTTGATAAAGGCGTTGTCCAAATGCCTCTCAAACACGGACAGCCTAGGGGCATTGACCACCTTTCTCTCGGCAAAGAAACGGTTCCCAGCGTCCCGTGTAAACTTAAGGTGCAGCTTTGAACCATTCCCACGCGTCCTGTCGCTGGGTACCAGCGAGCTCAGCCCCTCCCTCTCCAGTTCCCCTCCTTAGGAAGCTGCAAAGAACAACGAGGTCGCCGGCTCTCAGCCTCCTGTTCTCCAAACCACACAAGCGCGGAGCCCGGCGCTGCTCCTCGGCGGCAGTTTTTTCCTGTTTAGGTTTGTTCGAGGTCGTTTGGTTTGAGCCCCGCCAAGGGAGGGAAGGAAAGAGGGAGGCAAGGAAAGAGGGAGGGAGGGTAGGCGGGCCGAGAGAGACAGTGGGAGGGAGAGAGGGAGGTGGGGTAGGCGTGCCGAGAGAGAGAGTGGGAGGGAGAGAGGGACGGAGGGACGTGGAGCGGACAGGAGGCGGCATCCTCGGCGCGGCGGCTCGGCGGGCGGGAGGCGCAGGAGTCCGGCTGCAGGTGGGAGCGGGGAGGCGCAGGAGTCCGGCTGCAGGTGGGAGCGGGGAGCCGCGGCCGGGCAGGAGGGCGGTCGGTGCCTTGCAGGGAGCACGGCGCGCCTGGCTGGGGCCGCGGGATGTGCCCGGGTCTCCCTCCGGGTGCAGCGCTTGCAGGGCTGCGCGGCGTCCCGGGGACATCGCCGGCGTTTGTCATCGCCGCTGCCTGCCCCTGCCCGGCACCCGGCTTGGGGGGAGCAGCCTCTGCTCCAGGGGCGGAGCACGGGGGCTTCGCTGCTGCCCACTGCGCTCCGTCTCTTCCTCCTTTTACAGCAAACTGTGAAGTACTACAGATCAATAGTCTTCCTCCTCTGCGTGTGGAGGGCGTTCCTGTTGAGTTACTTAAAAACAAACAAACAAAAAAAACCCATCTCTGAGCTAGGCGCTTTTTTAAAGCATAGTTTCATTGTTGCTGAGCTCTGCTTTTCGGTAAGCTTCTATAAGCATGCCAAGTCAGGACGGAAAATTAACAGTCAGTTCCGAATATTAACTGTGGAGTCTGCAAAACAGATGGAGAACCGCGGATAACGCGGTGGTGACTGTAATTGTCTCTCTATTGCTTCCAGGTACTTAACAACACCAAAAAATGAAAGCTTTCCCACTATGTCTCTCCATGCAGTAGCGCTCGCCAGCTTCAGCAGAACAGAAGTCTTCAAGCACCCCTGCTCTGGAAAGGTGAGGCAAGGGAGACCTCTGAGTGGTGGCTCAGTGTGCTCGTTAGCTGGGGGGGAATCTTGGTTCAAAAAACAGCTTTTAGTTGTCAGTGGTCATAGTAAATTATTTTTAAATGCTGGTGGAGTTAACTTGGGAAACACAGTCCCAGTATTACAGGTGGAGGAGGAAAAGGCAGACTTCTTTTATACTAGGAAGGTGTCAAACTGTTAGTGGGTTTTATTGGTTATGGCAGTATGTTGTGCTTCCATGCACTTCTGTTGTATTTTCTTATCACGGCTCTTTATTATCTTTTTTTTCTTTTTTTTTTGTTTGTTTGTTTGTTTGTTTGTTTGTTGGTGGGGACAGTTTTGTGGCTTTTTAAATTTTTCTATGGTGTAGCTATAATCATAGCATCTTGAAAGGAAACAGGAATCCTACCTGAATTCTCAGACCATTCTGATAAGAACCGAGAGATGGGAGCATTGTTTAAAAAAAATATAAAAATCTTAAACTCAACACCCTTAATAGCTATGCTTACTCATAAAATACTTGCTTTTATCCAGCTGTTGGGCAGTTGGGATACTTGCCTCCTAAGAGGGAGAGTCTGTGAATTGCTGGTATTGAAAACAATTTTTTAAAAATTTAATTAAATTATTTAAAAATAGTTCCTACTTTATTCACTGATATTGACAATATGATATTTATGTGGATAAAGCCTGCTACATGCCAGTTTCTCAAAGTAGTGCAGAGGGGAAAAAATAGAAAACACTAGCAGATACTGAAGAGAGTATTTTTCTAAGCATTAGCATAAGCAATGCTAAATATTCTAAATTAAACATACTATTTTTGGCTTGAAATGTTATTCTCCATTAAAAGGGAAATTCTCTGCAGGTTTTAATTCCTTCTGCTTTCCGTGGCTTTGAAGGGTATCTGGGCAAGATCTGTACTCTGAGTCACCTCAGTCTTCCACGTAGGAAGTGTAGAGGTCAACAGCTCAGGGTGGCCGAGGACAGTAGCCTTTAACTCCATTCTCTTTGTATGGGATTACGGTGTGCAGGAGAGGGTGAGAGGAATCCTGGGCGTGCTTCAGTGTGCAGACTTTCTCACTGATGTGGGGAGAAGGCACAACACCTTGGTTATGTGCTTTTTAAGGATGTGCATGTAAGAGCAAGGCATCCCTTTAATTTCCCTGGTTTCTGTGATGCACTCTGCAGGTCCATGACATTCTTGAGGCAGTAGGGAGGTGGGGGGACAAATTTTAGGTCCTCAGAAGGACTTTATGAGCTTAGGGAGGATACCTTTTGCTTTACTATCCTCAATGTATCATAGTCTCTTGTTGGAATTAGCCCCTGAGTATCTGCACTAAATTCCTTCCCTGGTTCAGCTTACTCTAGTTTGACAGTATGGTAAATCCAGCTTTGAGGGTAGAAATACTGAACTGGAAGCATTATGACTGCACAAAGTAAAGTGCTGATCTGGTATAAACCTGCTCAGGCAGTTCAAATGCATTCAGAAGTTTGGTCAGCTTAAACTGGCAGGCTCTGATGTCAGGTTGAGTATTATCTATTGGTGTCACCTCTCGCTTTATGCTGGGTCAGTCACGTTGCTGATGTGAACCACATGTCCTGTGTTCTATCAAATTAGGTAATGTGACCACACCTCCTCCCAGTTGTTAGAGCTGGGAGATCAAGCAGCACATGGATCAGATATTTGTGGAGTTGAAGCCTCACAGATTTAGCTTATAACTTGTATACATCTAAATAGGGCAATGCTTCCAGATACAGATTGGTGGTGCCTTGAATTCTTTTCTACTCCATTGCTGTTGTTTTGGTAGATACACAGACACCCTGTTCAGCATTTTGTCTCATTTCTGCCTTTTGCACATATTTAATCCTCCTGCCTCTCCTGCTGTAGAGAGTTTCTTTTGGTGACATGCCTTCTGGAGTGAATTGAGAGATGCAGAGCTGAGATTCAGTGCTCTCCAGACAGTGCATGCTTCTGGGGAGATTTTCAGGCAGCCAGAAATGTAGGCAGTGGTTGGGTGACTGTTGGCGTGCTTCAGAACAGTGCTCTTCCTGCTGGCATGACTATGAGACTGAGGGTATCATTAGCAGAGTGCTATTATCTTATAACCAAATTGTCTGCCTCTCTGTTCTCCTTGTAGTTAAACCACGAAAGCCTAAAGGTGGCGTTCACCGACTCAGCATGTTCTTCAAATCCCTCAGTGAGGATTAGCTGCCTTGCTCCAACACCTCAAATCTCTGTTCTCTCAGGTAATGCCAGCTTGTTCCAAATTGCCTCCCTCTGGGGAGTTTTGCTGGTGCTTGTAGTGCTAGCCAGAGCTATTGATGTTTGTGGGTACTAAACAAGTTTAATTTGTTAGAAGAGGGTTCTTTGCTTCTTGGCTTTGACGGTGGTACAACATTAATAGATGTCATGCAATTTGCAAGTATGGATGTTTTTTTTTCCTCTTGATGGTAGTTTGGCTGTTTTAGTTAATGCTGACATTTTTCATGTGAGAGTGGATCAGGTTGCCCAGAAAAGTTGTGGATGCCCCATCCCTTTAAGTGTCCAAGGTGTGGTTGGATGGAACTCTGACCAACCTGGTCTACTGGAAGGTGTCCCACCCATAGCATGGGAGTTGGAACTAGATGATCTTTCTGACCTCTTTCATCCCATAAAATTTTATGATTTTTTTATTATAACACTGAGTGTTTTGTTTTGCACAGAGAAGATGCTGTTTGCAGCCCAAATTAAGGTACTCCTGTGCAATCAAAATGCCAGTAGTTACCAAAATAGCTTTCTTTTCCTGAAAAGACTGAAATGTTTGTTTGAAAGTCAGCTAGTTTTAATTTTCCCATTCCTGTCCTTATGCTGCCGTGGCTGGCTACATTGGCAAGATGTTTCTTTGCAAGTGCAGCCAGTAAAATGTGGCAGTTTTGCTATTTCTGCAAGAGCTGAGTCCTGGTGACTGATCCCCATTACTAACATACACTGGCTGATTTTGACCTGGCTTTACTAGGATAGCTTTACTAGCAGCTCTTGCAGTATAGCTTGTATGTGATATTTTCAGTTTTATTCAGCTTTTTCTTGATGAGCACTGGTCTTTATAAGGACTTGCTGTTCCAAAATACATGTTTTTTTTGTTTTGGTTTTGATCCCTTCAGTAGTAAACTTTCTTATCATGTACTTTGAGTGCATGCAGGCTTCCAGGTGAGAGACTCATGGAGAAGTTTACTGGTTTCCAATGAGATGTATCCAAGGAGAGCAAGTTCTGGGCAAAGTCTGCAGTCTGCAACACTTGCTGCTTTTTTCACCAGCAGTGTTTAACATTCCTACTGGTACTAACTAGGAGTTCTTTGTCCTGGAAATGATTCTTCTTGATTGTATCTATTCTTAGAATTTTACAAGTGCCTTATCTTCCCAAAAGGAGATAGTTGTTAACTTCATTGTGTTGATGTGGTCTATGTTCCTTCTTTAACTTTGTGTCTAATCTCTCAATTACTTGGATTATGGCAGTTCCTCTGAGGCTTTTTTTTTTTGTTTATTTTGTTTTCTTCAAGGTATAATTTTGTTGTTTCTATTGTTTTGTTCAATTTATTATTCAAAAGCTACTGGTTTCAGTGTACACTTCCTGCTAATGCTGCTATGTCTGTCACTAAAAGCAGTTTCTCCATTTTCTGTTGAACTACAGTTATGCAGTAGATCACATAGGACCTTGACAGTGCTTTTGATTCTTTCAGAGGCATTATAATGATCTTGCTGTGACAGAACTACGTTTTTTATGGTTTTGTCTAAGTGTTGCCACCACATGAATAATTGAAGTGTACTTTAGCCATTTCTGCTCTGAGTGAGCTGAAACACACAAGCACATTGACCTTGTATCACTGAGTGTACTTTTTGTTACTCTTTCTGCTCTATTGATCTTCCATATGTCTCACTATAATGCAATCTTCTCTTCTATTGGCAGTAGGATCAGTACCTGTATTAGTAATAGTTTTGTTATCCTGTTTTGTAGAACAGTGATGTTTTTGAGCACACTGACAATCAGTCACCATTAAAGTCTTAGCTAATTGTGTTTGGATAGCAGCAGAATACTGTTGGTTTATTACCTAGCCTTTATCAATGACAGGATTGCTTCCTGAGTGCAGAAAGCAAGAGCTTTCTTGCAGGAAGAGGCAGTGGTGAGTGAATTCAGCTGTTTCTTGTCTTCTCACCTGTATAAAAAATAATGTGCATTTTATTCATGTTGTGTATTAACCTTTTCTTATTATTGTTGACAAACCTCTTGTTTTTGTCTGTTTTCTGAACAGATGAATCTTCAAGGCCAGCAGTGATTGGACATGCTGGAAGTTTTGGATCATACCCAGGCAGTGCTGAAGCTATCAAAGATATTCTTGTGTCTGTTTTAAATGCATCTGGTTTGAAGCCCTCTTTGGTGTTGGAGCAGAGCACAATGCAGGCAGCTGAGCATCCGGATAGTGATGTGGAACACTGGGAAGAAAGCAGCACCGGGGATAGCCATGATGACAGTGACAGTGATTCTGCACATCACAACGCTGCCTGTACACAAACAGACATTCGGTTTACAAGGCCCCAGGCATGTTGGATCAATGCAGACTGTGATTCCCCCAAACCTTCGCTGGATACTTTCTCTTGTCCCCACTATACTGATGGAGATCCTGCTGCTTCCTCCTTGAATGGTTTCACTCTTTCGGGCATGTCCCCTCTGAAGCGTGACTGCTTTACCCAAGTGACATTAACAGGAGGCACTGTCACATCCGCTGTTGTGCATTCTGGAAAAGAATCTTATACCTCCCCTGAAAGAGACTTGGCTTTCACAAGGTTGCTTCCAGATTCAACTGTTGGTAAAGCAGATCTAGTGAAATACCCTTATGCCATGGAGCCTGCACCTCTCAGCCACAGTGACAGTGATGCTCCCAGTGGCCTTTCCCAGTCAGAGCCAGTCAATCCAACAGGTAACTTTACAGCTGCATTTTTGTTGTAAGATCTCTGTGCTAGGAAAGACAACTGTAATTGAAGTGGGCCTTATTTATGGTGATTGCAAATTTGACAAATGCTGTCATTAAAATAGGAGTGAGGGGAGAAAGAGCTTAAAAACCGAAGGAAACCAGAGGGTTGGACTCAGTAAAATGGGAGATGCTCACGCTTGCAGTAGGCATCTCTCAGGATGCAGAAATGCTTTTGTAATATTCAGCTGTTGATAAAATGTAAAAATTGCTGAGCCGTGAGCAATGTAGAACATCCACTGGATGAACTTTCTACCAGCTTTAGCTTGTCTTCCCTGTTACCCTTTTCCTCCTAGCAGACAGAATAGATCTGGGCATTGTGTAATGAATCACTGGTGTGTGTGGGCTCCCTGGATCATACTGTGTTTGTCAGGAGCTGGAGGAGAGGGAGTCCTTGGATGCTGGGATTTTGGAGGCAGGACATTAACATCCAGTTTATTATGACTAAATTGACTTGTTCTGGAGTGGGAGTGTTTTTCCGTTTCCCCTTTCCAAGTGCACCTGAGGTCTTGGAGACGCAAACCCTGATCTGATATAGAACAGGTTCTTTATACCTCTCACCAGTTTTCCAACCATATGGATATTCCTGTGTGTTGTCTGTGAAGAGGACTGGCTGATGGCTGCTAGCAGAGGGTGCCCTTTGAGCAGGGCGCATTCTGTCCCTGCAGCGTCAGGGGGCCCTGAGCTGTGCAGGCCCATAGGTGAAGAGCAGTTCAGTGGGAAAGTTCAGCACATGCCCCTGAGATGGCTGGGAGAGCAGCTGGGCTGGTCTTGGGGCAGTGTGTGCCTCCATGAGATGTGCCAGGCTTCTGGGCTGCAGGCCAAGGTCCCTGCCTTTTGGCTGGGGCAGCAGAACAGTCCCCTCCAGTTTAACACCTAGTATTGACAGGAGCAGTCTTTGGTACAGCAAGATTAAGTATTTGGATTTTGTTTATAAAACATGTTAGTTGTATCTAAGGACTTACTTTAGGACCATAAATAAATTCAGATGGATGGAGCACCTCTTCTGTGAAGACAGAGCTGGGGTTGTTCACCCTGGAGAAAGCTCCAGCAAGACCTTGTAGCAGCCTTCTAGTACTTAGAGGGGGACTTACAAAAAATGGGAAGGGTGATTAGATGTTAGGAAGAAATCTTTTACTATGAGGGTAGTGAGGAACTGGCACACGTTGCCCAGGAAAGTTGTGGATGCCTCATCCCTTTAAGTGTTCAAGGCCAGGTTGGATGGGGTCCGGACCAACCTGGTCTAGTGAGTGATCTTTGAGCAGCCTAGTGTAGTGGAAGGTGTCCCTGCTCATGGCAGGGGGTTTGGAGCAAGGTGATCTTTTCCAACCCAAACCATTCTATGGTTCTATGATGGTAGATTATATGCTTCAGAAAAATGTTGCAACTGAGGTCTGATTTTTCTACTGGAGTAAAGGCAAAGACCAGGGGGTGTTCATCCTTCCTTTGTATTATACAAGAATATTACAAAGGCTAGGTTTTATTGCTTTGTTTTGATTTCAGTTCTTACTTGTCCCTTTGGTCAATAGTAATCTTAACAGTAAGACTCCACTGACCTCCACTTCCAGTTTCTGATCCTTTCTAGCAATTCACCTGGAGCTCCTCCAAGGTGTAAGTTGGCAGCAGGGTCTCCAACAGGCACGTGCCATTGCAGGACTGTGTGCTCTTAATAACATCTCTGTCATCCAGGACAGGCTGTCGTCAGCAGTTAATGTGTGACGATTATGGCTCTTTCCGTCTGCTGCGTGTTGCGTTGGCCCCGTGCCTTCGAGAAGTGCCCGTCAGGGAGAAGGAAACCGCACCCAGCAGTTGGGGCTGGCTGAAGCCAGTCACACGTGTTTGGGGAGCTGGGGCTGGAAAACACAGCCCAGGCTCTCGGGGTCAGCCGGGACTGCGAGGCATGTGCGTAAGAACAAATACATTGTGCGTGACTCGACCTTCTGGCACGAGTCCGATGTGTCACAAGCTTCTGTTGGGGTAGTAGTGCTGCTGGCTCTCCAGAAAACAAAGGGAGCAAGGAATCTGGCAGTCAGGTGACTAAAGAAGAGCATCCTTGATTTTACTAAAATATACTCCTCATAGAAGCCTGTTAGACACTCAACAATGTGGTGTGTTCTGTCTGCCTTAGATTCAAGCCTTTTCTGTACAAAGTGAAAACTTCTGCATTTTTTCATTCCTTGTTGCTTTTAACCATTTAACTCTCTACTGGGTAGCTTGGGTAATGAGGTCTCATTCTCTCCTGCACTATCCAGTACTATGAGGATATGAAAAGTGAATAGCAAAATGAAAAAGAATAAATATATAATGCCTAATTTGAGGGCAAGAATTACACAACAGCAGTTCCTGACTTGCTATTCTTTTGATTGCTACCTCAGAGATGAGGGTTTCTTGCAGGAGAACTGCTGAGGGATGCACAAGATACAAGAAAATCATGTAATACCACTTAAATCAGAATAATTTGTTTTTTTCAGTGGGATTTAATTTTTGTTTAGTGGTATTTTCTGCTGGTCCCCTGAAATTCCTATTAAGCCTTGGCCTTCATATGTGTGAGGCCACCAAAGAATGGCCCTTATTCAACCTTTTGAAAAGGCTCCATTACTGTTAATGAAGAGCTTGTGACTGAGTTCAGTATTTTCTGGGGGCTTTGTTGTGGCTGGTGTGTCACTGACAGTTCACAGGCTTGTCCTTGCTTTTAACCTCTATGTATATCAAGGTCATTTCCTTCTCTGGCTCTTAGGGTTCTTTCCGCAGCCCCAGCAGCCTCCTGGCAACAGTGTTCAGGAGCAGAAAGGCAACCAGATAATTTTTCTGCATCAGACCCAGAGCTGCATCCCATTGCTGGATATGCTGGGCTTTTTCCCTGTGCTTCTTTTACATTCTTTTTACTTAAAGATGCAAGAGGAAAGCAAAGGAGAGAGTTCCCATTAGATTTCAAAATTATATTTAAGATTAATTGCATCTTATGTTTTAAAGAGAAAGAAATAATTTTCCCATTTCCTTATTTTTGCTTATTATTTTTAGTCTAGAGAGTAATGTTTGTTATCTTAACTGATGAGAATATAATTTCTATCAAGCTATAGAGCTTACCTACTAAGATGAATCATCAGGTAGGTATGAAAATAACTTAATTAGGCTATTGAATCTGTTTTGAAAAGTCATATTGTCAGTTTTTACTTCATGGTATACACAATAGACGTATTAATAATTCTGTACAAAAACTTTCCATGTGTATTGCTACACTTGAGCACAGTATTGACTTTCCAGCCTGATGTCATCAATGCTCAGGGCAGTGTAACATGGTTTCTCTAAGTAAGGTAGTATAAGTAATCCAAACTAGGCCTGGGAGTCAGTGCCCCTTAGTAGGAGAAAAGGTTTACAAAAATTAGGATCATATTTTGTGGGATCTCTTTAGCCTGTCTGTGACTTTTAAACAAATTTAGGAAGGGCATTATTTTAAAATAAAAAGCCATTGATTAAGATGTGCTATTTGCAACGGGTTTAAATGGCGTTTGTGTGGTGGCCATTTGCCACAACATATGGTCTATTTTATCCTATAAGCATCACAAGAGTGAAACAGAAACTGTGTGAGTTCAAGGTCCAAGAAGAGGCAGTAAACCCCAGTAAAACTTGATATGTGCTCTGCTGTACAGTAAAAAGCTCTTATTGGGGAAAAAGAGATAAAATGTATTTCATATACCCATCATACTCACGAGTGACAAAACTGCACTTCTGGGAAGCAAGGAATACTGTGGCTAATGCCACAGTTGGACATACTACTATTCAGTATGGGTTGCATTTAGAAGCACGAGGGAGACTTCCTCAGGGTATGGAAACATAATGGCAAAATGCTTTCCAAACTTAATGTCGTCACACAATGTCAGAAGTGATACGGTGAATCTTTTAAGGCTGGCACATCTCTCTGCGTGCCCCGACAGCAGTGAGATCTGTGTTTCTTCCAGCAGCTGTGTGAGCAGAGTGCAGTGTTAGCTGTCTGTGTCACCAACTGCAGAGCATCGCTGCCAGTCCAGACTCAGGTTCTGTTTGTGGTTGTCCACAGCAGCTTAGGCTTGGAGAGAACTGGTGTGGGAATGCAGTGGTGCTGTTGCAGCAGAGCATTTAAACCACGTTTCTCTGGTAGTTGATGTTCATGTGTCAGGTTGCCAGAGTGGTTCAAATGCCAGCGTGTTTCTCTCATTTTTCTCCTCCTTAGCTTCGACCACAGCCTCCAGCCTCAATGGTGTTCAGTTTTGGGAAAAAAAGTTTGCTTTCTGGAGGTTGCTGTGCACACGTCGTGGGAGCTGTAGAGAAAGAAATAACTAATAAAAGTTCTTGTTATACCCACAGGTTCTACTTCCCCTTTGAACATAAGTGCTGTACCCTTGAATCGTTCATTGCAGGATGTCTGCATGCTTCCAGAGGATGTAGAAAAGGTGAGGAGAACAAATATTGTTGTCATAATGTTTTTTATGTTTTATTGTGGCAAAAAACAAACAACAAGAGGTGTTTCTCAATAAAAGAACTTCCTGATAGATGTACTAATCTTTACAAATACTCAATTTTCCCTCTTCTTGCCCTCTATGGGTGAACCTACAAACATAAAGTGCCTATTTCATATTTTTTTTTCTACTCTTGACCCATTAATGAAATAATTTAATTATTTTTAAATAATGGAACTATACATAGGAACAATATATGATTTTCCTTTTCATTCCATCATTTCCCCGCACATTCCTTGAAAACAGACTTTTACGTTAGTAACTTTAAAGTTATATTAGAATAGGTTACATAGAATTTGTTGCAGCTGCATGCATATGGGATGGGATTTACCTCATGCTTTTACTGTCAAAAGGTGTGGAGAGGATGGGGGTTATTTTGTGTGTGCTTATGATGAGCATGTGAGATCTGCTGTCAAAGAATTACAGTATGAATAACAACCACAATAACTCTAAAAACTGCAGTAATTCAAGCAGTTTCTCATGGTTTCTCATAAGGGCCTCAAACAGTCTTAGGTGTGTTGCCAGACAGGCAGTCCACTCAAGCCTATAAACGGAGCTAAATATGAGGAGGTGAAGCTGTCACACATAACTCTGTGTGCTAAATGTCAATCTTTTCCAACAGTGGAAAAAGAGGGGTTAATGGATTGCAATGAATAGGATTTAATATAAAAGAGCTTTAAAAATGTGCCTAGAAAAGGAGATTTTTTTGGTGGACTGTGTGCATGTGGTCCCATATCCTGGGCTCAAGAGGTAATAATCTTTGTGCACAGCACTGGTTTTACTGGAGTGGCAAGTTCTACATTTGATTTCAACTCTCAGCTTCCATAAGGCGCACTTCAGACAGCTAAACCCACTCAATAAATCACACACCAAAACTCAACAAACTTGAACTAGCTTTTCATGTTGCTTTTTATGAAAGGTGTTTCATAAAGGAGATGATGTTTCTCAGTCTGTAATGTGGGACCTAAAACAAAAGTAATTTGCTTCCAGACACCAGGAGACCAGTGAGTAGGTATCTGGATTAGAAACCACAATCTGAGTGTTGAGTAAGGCAAGATCTTATCAGCTACTACTACTGTGCAGACACTG
Source organism: Lanius collurio (assembly GCA_020086605.1). NCBI lineage: Eukaryota > Metazoa > Chordata > Aves > Passeriformes > Laniidae > Lanius > Lanius collurio. The sequence goes on along the minus strand of JACBWW010000006.1, from coordinate 4,047,849 downwards.
GGGGTTGATGGGATTACAGGTTAAAAGATAGCAAGAGCTCAGTCCATTTTGAGCTGCTGTTAAAAAACCCCAAAGAACAAAAAAGCTCAACCAAGCAAAACCCTACAAAACCCCAAATACTTCTAGCTCATGAAAGAATCTCTTTGAACTTTAGGACTGAAAACTAAGGTACTTGTGGTATCAGCAAATCTTGGAATTGTAGTTGTGTGCCAGGAAAGAAACGGATTAGATAATCTGAAAGGGGCTTTCCACTGATGTGAGTCGGAGGGAACAGAAATGAGAAAGTTGGTGTGTTACAGCTAAGTTGGGACTGCTTCATAGGGTGAGGGAGCTATCAGTAGGTAGAGCTGAGAGCTGATAGTCATGCTGAGTACAGGAGTCACTGTATTCTGTTTCATCTTTTTGCAATGTTGCTCTCTCAGATACTCTCGTAATTGCTTTTATCAGCAGGGCATGCTGATAGGCTGTGCTCTGCCACTAATTTGAATCTTCAAAGTAAGAGATCTCTCCCAAAAGGAGAAAGGGCTTTTTAATTATTTCGTTGCTAGCAGAAAGACAGCAAACTCCTGGACTCTAAAGTTCACTGAAAGTTGTCTCTGGAGAAACTGTGCACCAAGCAAGTAATATTAATTATTGTTGGGGAAAATATGGAAGTCTCTCCAACCACCTACAGGGACGTGGGTGCTCTTGAATGCTGAGATTATTCTTGTCTACATGTATTTGTCTGTGAGCAGTAAGAAAGCTGTGCTGTCTGTTGTGCTCCTTAGGATTTAGCTATTCCTAAACACTGATGTCTTTCTTCATGGTTCCCATACAAGTTGAGGGGATGTCATGAATACTGATGTCGAGTGGTACAATTTTCTGAACATAAGCCACTTTAATTATCCTGCACTCAGAATCTCTAGCCTTGGATAGTGCCATAGCTTTTTAGATGTAAGTTTAGGTTTGCATGTTGCAGTTGAGGGGAGAAAGGGAGAGTATTCTGGGTGTCTCTGGGTTTCCACCCAGGTGCCTGAGTACAACTGTCTCTCCACGATGTATCCACTTTTGTGCTGAGACTGCTCTGGGGCCTATGCCCAGGCCATCAGCAGTAGCTCAGATGGAGCTGCTGGGGTGCTCTGTTAGACCTCAGGAAGCAAGGGATGCAGCAGTGGTATTAGGACAGGGACTCCCAGATTTGTGTGGCTGTCTCATTGATCCCTTTTCCTAGAGAATGGGTGACCAGGGCAGGCAAGGTGGCAAGTGTCATCCTGAGGAAGGGTTTTGTGGTTTGGAAATGCTACAGTGAAGCTTTGGAACAGCTACCTTTTATTTAAGGCAGTGGGAAGCCCAGGGGAGCCAGGTTTCCACTTACCACGATCTTTCTATGTAGCGTTAAGCTGACCAGGTAAACTATCTCACTGCATTTTCCCTACTTCACTGCCCTAAATCTTAACACATGAAAACCTTTTCCTAGCTCCTGTACTTCCCACCACCTGAAGATCAACACTCCATTCAAAACTTGCCACTTCTGTCCCCCTCCATCTAGCATGTGTGCAAAACTGCTTGTACACATTGACTTGAAATTAAGTCATGTTAAATAGGTTACTTGGATGCACGCTCGCATACTAAATAATGCAGTGTATCTAGAAGACTGCATCTCTGAAATGCATGCGTATATATCAGTTAGTCATGTAATCAAGTTCATTTTTATCTAATACATGGGTAAGATAGAAGTGAACTTTGTTATAGTCAAGGGTGAGACAACTATCTGGGCAGTTGCCTTTTGCATACTGTTTCTGGATTGCCCTTGGGGTGTTTTTTTTGAGTTTAAACAAAAGGTCAGGCATGTTTACATTTTTTATTTATAGAGTTGAAAAAGTATGGGGGGAATATTATATATTTCACTTCATCTTAACTAAATATCAAATATGCTGCGTACTAATGAGCGTTTTAATCTTGTGTCCAGGAGAACGCACACTTTTTTGTTGCAGATATGATTATAGCATCACTAGAAAAAATGAAATGTAATATCCTAAGCCAACAGCAAGCAGAGTCCTGGGGTGTGGAGGAAACAAGCGGATCAGATGGCAGCTATCACACTGATTCGGAGTTATCTTCTTACCCTGGAGTGAAGAAGTCTGATTCTTCTGTCACCTCTTCAGACAGTGGTTATGAAGGCAAGTTACTTATTCTAGAATGTAACCTTGTCTGAAAGCCTTTCCTGTTTGTTTTCATGCAAGAAAATACCAACTAAATTGGAGCATTGCTTGGAACCAAATCCTGTTACCTTCTTTGAGTCTCTGGAGGGCTGGGTCCATTGAGGATCATTATGCCACAAGTGTTTTTCCTGTGGGTCAAATACTTCCTTTTGGATGTTCACACCTATGTTTTATTAATGATAATTATTTTTTACATTAAAATGCAAATGTAAGATTTAAATGCCACAAGCCAAGCATGACTCTCCACAGAGTGTGCCTGTAGCTGTCTGTCTTTCTTTCTCTGCTTAAATCTCGCGGGTTTTCGTTTTGTGGGTTTTTTATTTTGTGGGGTTTTTTATTTTTTTGGTAGTATTTGCAGCTTGCCTCTTTCCTTCTGTGTTTGCTTCTGCAGTGTGCAGATTAGGCCGTGCAATTGGTTTGAGTGAGACTTCCCAGAGTATTCATTCGCATATAGTTTAAGACAAGATAATAAATACTCCTGGAATTATAATGCTCGAATCAGCACATGCATTTTTAAGTAGATTTTAGTCTCTTGAGTAGTACAGATCTTAGTGATGAATCATTAGTCTAAAGTCTAAATTACATAACTTCTGTGGAAAAATGAATGGTGTGCTTGGACATGAGAAGGGGAGAGACCACTGATAATGTAAAAGATTCAGGTTTATCACTGCAAGATTCTGGCTAAGTAACTGTGGGACATACACTGCATGACAGACTCCCAAGAACTGGCCTGTTCTATGTATGCATAAAAACAATTAAAATTGTTCTATAAATGCAGTCTGTGTGCTAAAGTTTTGGTAAGTGATGAAAAATGTAAACATAATTGCAGCTACTTATACATGCTGGAAAAGTTTAACTGATCTTGTCCTTTTCTTGGACAGGCTGTGCTTTGCTGCCTGTCAGCTCGCCAGTGCATCTACCATCACATCATGAGGTTACCAGATTTTGTTGCCACACTGACTCAGAGGATGAATATGTAATTATTGGTGAGACTTTAAAATTGTAACTGCAGAAACAGATTTATTGTTCAGTTGAATCTATTCCATTGTTTGGGAATTCTCTTGATTTAGTAGATGTTACTATAGGAGAAATAACATGAGAAAATGGAAACAAATATGTATGTGTAGCTCCTTATTAGAACACATGGAGCAATACCAGACTGCTGCAGATTTCCTTTCTAGGAAAGAATATCTTTTCTGGTTTGAGAGTGTGGTGAGCTGGCCCTGGCAAGGTGACCACCAAACCACTCTGACACTTCCCTTTTCCACTGGAAAGGGAGACAAAACGTAACAAAAGGCTTGTGGGCTGGATAAGGACAGAGAGACATCACTCACCAAAAACTGTCACAGACAAAACAATCAACTTGGGGAAATAAATTTATTGCCAATCAAATCAGAGTAGGGTAATGAGAAATAAAATCAAATTTTAAAGCACCTTCTCCCCCACCTCTCCCTTCTTCCTGGGCTAAACTTCACTTCCAGTTTCTCTACCTCTTGGGGCTTCCCACACATCCTGCCAGGAGACTGCTACAGCATAGGCTTCCTCCCTCTAGGTCACAGCCTCCTTCAGGCATCCTCCTGCCCCTGCCTGGGCTTCTCCACAGGCTGCAGGTGGATCTCTGCTCCCCCATGGATCCCCATGGGCTGCAGGGGCACAGCTGCCTCCCCATGGTCTGCACCAGGGGCTGCAGGGGAACCTCTGCTCTGGTGCCTGGAGCACCTCCTGCCCTCCTTCTCCACTGACTTTGGTGTCTGCAGGGCTGTTCCTCTCACATATTCTGACTCCTCTCTCCAGCTGCAACTGTGCAGGGATTTTTACATCCCACCTTGACTCTGTTTTCCCCCAGGCACTACCACCATGGCTCATGGGCTCATCCTTGGCCCATGGTGTATCCCTTCTGGAGCCAGTTGGCATTGGCTGTCTCAGACATGGGAGTTTCTGGCAGTTTCTCACAGAAGCCTCTGCTGTAGCCCCTCCCACTACCAAAATCTTGCCAAGCAAACCCAACAGAGGGGCTGAAGTTATGTCTAAGGATTAAACCAAAACAATGTGCATGAAGGAAGTGTGAAACTGGCACAACCTCAGTCAACTATAGCAGCATTGTTTGAGAGAATTTAGAGCATGATTATTTCTTAATGAAACAGATTCACTTGGTTTTAGGCAGCCTCTCCCTCTGCTTCAGGACTAGAGCAGAATGTCTCTGTTTTCTTACAGTCGTATGTGCTTTGCTTCTCCTTAGGACATCCTGAGTTTAGCTTGGTTTGCTTCAGGTTTTCAGACATACAGAAATAGAAAGCCTTAAAAGTAGCCTTTGGAACTTTTAACCTCTGTTTTATCTTCTCCCGAAAACAAATGGATTTTTATTGTTCTCTTTGGTTTTAGAGATTTTTTTCTTTCCTATCACCTTTCCCTGATCTACAAATGAAGAACAAGCTCCCAAAAGACTGTATACCTAGTGGCAAGAGTTACTTTGAGAATTATAAATGGGGGAACATTTGTCTTGAGAGCAATAAGCATGGTCAGAACTAACACTGCCAATGTGAACACCTTGTTGGCATAAGCATATTGTGTCTATGTAAATGTAATGAAGTGTGTCCTTTAATTGCATTAATCTCACCTGTTACTAATGTGTTTATAGCATTAGCTTGTATGTTTGTGATTGGTGTCTCCAAATATCTGTCAGAGACCAGAAAAATTAACGTGGCCTCTCTTGGCCCTGTACATTATTATGTATGTTGAGTGCCTTCTGGCTGGACTTTGACCAGCAGGCACTTAGTCTCTCCTTACCATTTCAGCTCTTGAAGGCAGGCTGGTGGTGATTATAGGATGCAAAGGTATTAGGGAGTATTCTTCATCATGTCAAAGATATGCAGAGGAAATGAGACTCCTTATGCCTGTTTTACAACTAAGGCTGAGGTTATTTCCCACATCCAGAAAGGGTGTTATGAAGATGAATGTATTTGAAACTGACACTGTGGTAACACAGAAAGTAGATTTAAAATAGTGCTGAGTAACAGGCGCTTTGTTTCTTAAATGACTTGATAAAATTTTCTCCTTTATTGCAGAACTTGAAGACCTTGAAAATCTGTCTGTTGTCCCTGATAAAAGGTGTGTATCTTCAATAGCCCTGTGGTACTATCTTTTCTGCTGGAGCAGCTTTCTGGTGGTTCTTCTGGCTGGGGCAGGGAAAGATGTGGGAGTGGTAAATTGGGCCCTCTCAAGGAGGGGGAAGGAATGCTGCTTGACAGCAAATGTCTCTGGTGCTTGGCTTAGCAGTGTTTCTCTGGTCCCTAGTCTTGCTGGAGGGTGGTGTGTCTGTGGCTCTTTGAGGCCCTGGGTGTATCAAAGAAAGAGGGTAGGAATGAAGGAATGGGAGAAAACTTTTCAGGGAAGCAGAAAAGGCAGCAGAGATGCTGATGACATGTTGCTGTTTTTCACTGACAGTATTGCTTACCTTTCAGGTCATCTTTTGAACCAGGCAGCAATTCTGCTGAAGCAACAGCCCAGGAATTATGCAGAGCTTTCAGAAAATACTGGTTGCAGACAGACTCTGCAGTTCAGCTGTCTGGTTGCCTGAGCTCATCTAAGCGGAGAGTGAGTCTGATCTGAAAACAATGAGCTCTTTATTTGATTCCCCACATAATCATGGTCTCGCTGCAGCTGCTTCACTGCTAGGAAAAGGAGGAAGCTACATTAAAAAAAAAAAAAAAGAAAACAAATACAGACGAGTGCTTACAGTTTATTAGTTCACTTTATCTAAATTTTCAGAAAATGTCTTCTCTCTCTAGCAATTTTCAGTACATTTAAAATGTGTAGTTGTGAACAATCAGGATGTGCTTTCTTCTGGGACTGATATGGGGGAGTTTGACTGAGGAGGGATTACATGCAGGTGACCACTGAACTTTAAAATACCAGAGTATAAAGGGAGATAAACATTTCCTGTAGCATTTAACCTATGTCCAGCTGATGGGCTGGTTGTCTTCATGAGCTTGTCTTTCCCAATAGTCTGTGCTGAAAGAAGAGATTCCAAAAGAACTTGAATCCAGTTTGAATTTGGCTGAAGAAATAAAGATCATATCCAAGTTAAGAGGATCTTCTGGCTGGTCCCCACCAAGATCACAGATTATATTTAATATTCATCCTTCAGTCAAGTAAGTTTTGAGGGATCTGGGCATTGTCATTTAATATAGCACGGGGAAAGCTGATGGAAGGAGATTAACAGATCTAGTGCATGCACAGATGATCTGCAAACAGATCTAGAGCTTGTGCATGGCACAGCCTTCTGCAGTGTCTGTCACCAGCCTCACTAGGAAACAGATGGCATCTTTTTCCCACTCTTGGCACACCGTGATTAACACAGCATGTGCAATTTTCCATGTGATAATACATGTACTCTTTGGTGTTACAGGGGCAGTGTACTTCGCTCCTGAAAATTTCATTTTGTGACAGTACCTGGAGAATATTGTTGACTTTCCCCACTTTCCTGCTAATATTTTATGGATAGCTGATTTTCAGAAAGTGGGGGGAGTGAGGAAATAGCTGTTTCACCCTACATCAAATGCTGTCAAGTTCAGACAGTAGGCAAGCTGGCTGTTCCCTGTGTTACTGCAGGTTCAGTTGCTTTTTCAGTTGCAAATGTGGATTTCCCATCTCTAAATCCCATGATACTGATGCCACCTTAAGAAGTGGAAAATAATTTAGTAATTTTAATAAGCATTACAGAATCTGCCTTTTTCATGTGGAAGAGTAGGAGTCAGCTCCTGAGGTGGACATTCTCCCTGTTGCCAGTGTAGCTCTTTTGCACTTTGGAAGAATGTTAACTAAAACTGTGTTTTTGGTGCTGAAAGGTCTAACTATTTGCCTCTGTATACAGGAGAGATGTAGTGGTGGCTGCTCAAAACTTTACATGTGTTGGTTGTGGAACCCCAATAGAAAGCAGTAAGTATTACCAAAACTGGCAGAAAGGCCCCTAATAAGTGCAGTACTAGTAATCAGATTATAATCCTCACCAACACAGATATACCATAAGTTTTAAATTATCTGAGCTAGAAGGAGAATCTCATTGTTGGATGTGCCTACAACAGTAAAACAGACAGTGGGATCTTTCCAGTGTCTGGAATCTTTTGCACAATACAGAATACAACACTTGATAGATGTCCTTCTCATACACATCAAAAAATAAAAAAAATCAACTACGAAACAGAAAAAACTATTAAAAAAATCAAACTTCCAGGCTGGAAAGTGCTGATTTTACAAAGTCCAGTTGGTACTTTTAATAATTCTTTCCCTGTGCCAATTCAAACACTCCCAAAAGTCTCTAAAAAGGGACTTCATGCAAGCTTATGGAATCTGTGGTTTTGTTCTTCTTTTGGGTTGTCTCTTTAAAACTTTCTGTTTCTTTAGATCTTGATCACAAAAATCTTGATATTTTTTGTATGTTTTTGATTTTTTTTTCTGATATTTTGTGAGAACTGCTTGAAAGCACAGTGATTTACAGAACTGACAAACAGACCTTACCTAAGAAATCTTTGAAGTGGCACTTAAGTCTCGTTCTGGGTCAGCTCACAAGAGCTGTGTTTGTTATGGCCTGTAAAGTATCAACCATCTATGATGGCACATTAACTTGAGCAAATAGGAGATGCTGTAACAGCTGGGAAAAACTCCACAAACCTCATGATATGAAAAAGTATTAAACAATCTTGACTCCAAAATTGGTGGAAGTATTTTTGTTGTGTATTTCATCTAGTGTTTCTTTTGTGGGTAAAACAACGGGGGTCTCACTAAGATCTCATGTTGATAATTATAATCAGTTGAACAAATGTGGAAATGAGGAAAGCTTTCTGTTCTAATGCCAAGTACAAACCTTGTACCTGTGTTCACCACAATAACAAAACCCCCTACTCAAAAAAAAATAAAACCTAAAAAATCCCTTTCCCTTCATTCTAGTAGATCTGAGTTATTCAGATAGAATAGGCAAACAGACAAGAGTTATGTCTCATAAGTTTTTGAAATACTCACAGTTTCATTGCTGTCTACCTGCAGAATATATCAGGAGACTCCGCTATTGTGACTACCTGGGGAAATACTTCTGTGACTGCTGCCACAGCTATGCCCAGTCTGCTATTCCTGCCCGAATACTTTCCAAGTGGGATTTCAAAAAATACTATGTGTGCAACTTCTCCAAACACCTACTGGACAGCATATGGCAGCACCCCATTTTCAATGTGTCGTGTATTAACAAAACCCTCTACACAAAAAGTAAAGAAATGGACAGGGTCAGGGTAAGTGTGGCCATTCTTTTTTAGGAATTTCTGGGTCTGAGACTTTCAGGAAGAATTCCTTAGGGCAGGGTGTCCTTTGTATGTATGTGGTAAGGAGGAGGGCTTGTTTTTTTTCTGTCTTATACTATCACCAGTTCTGGGACTTGCCCTCTTTTTCCTCAGGTGAAGGGGGCAAAGGGAGGCATTTCTGACCTATGCCAGAGGTCTCCTTAGCCCTGTTGTCTTTGGGAGGTACTTCTTTATTGGTTTCCAGTTTTAGTTCATGTTAGGGAGTTGGTCTCCTGCAGTAAATATTTACATCTTCCTGGCTTTTGGCTGTTGGAAAGTTCTGTAATTTTTCAATAACTCCTTCATTTTGTGGGCCATTAGGGAAAACATGGCTCATGTAAGAGCTGTACCTCCTACTGCTTCAGGAAGAGTGTTCTGCTGGAGATTACAAGTAGGCATGTGTTCCCTTCTTGGCTGAGGAGACACTTACCTGTTCTTACACAGGTATGGGTCTAGCATCCATCAAGACCTGCAGCCATTTTTGGCATTAGGACTTGCTTCACTTGTCAGGAAATAAAAATAGCCTTTGCCTGCCTTTGGCTTTCATGCATTAGAAAATCCATTTATTTAATTCTAGGCTAAGTGTAAAGTTCAATTTTTTAGGCGTGGTTTGGTGTACTTGCAAGGGTTGCTGACTCAAATAGTGGTGTTCCTCACTTATGAATATATAAATGCAATGCTTTTAGTTTAAAAATGGTTTTGTTTTTCTCCTCCATCTTTTAGGAGGCACAAGAACAGCTTTTTCACTTAAAAAAGCTTTTGAAAACCTGCAGGTTTGCTGAAAGGTATGGACTGTGATTATGCATGAAAAATAGCTTGGTAAAATGTACATGACATGCTTTTAGAACTGCCTTCTCTAGAGACATTTGGGTGCCATTTTAAGTAATCATTAGATCATTAGATCTGACCATTAGAGAGCTCTAATAACAAAGCTGCCTTCTATTGCACTGCAAATGTTGAATACAGTACAAGTGGTGGCTGTTTCTTGTAATACAGTTTGGTTTTAAATGATTTTAGTTAAGTGTGTGTTTTTCCTGTTCCATCTCTCTTCAGTTCTCACTCATTCTTAAAAGCTCAAAGATACCTATCTCTCTGAGAATATTTGTCTCCAAAAATGTTGGGGTTTTTTTAATTAACAAATGTGTTCCTTGAGCATTTAAAGATTTCTTCCAGAAATCTGTCATAATGCTCAATTCAGTTTATTCAATAAAAATATTCAAATGGAAGTAGTAGTCACCAAAATTGATAAAGACCAAAACATGGCCTTACTTGTTGCTAGAAGTGAAAGGTTTTTGGTGTTCACCTTCCCAAACTGTGGGGATAACTAATACATAGATATATGAATAATAAGACCATCACTTCAGAATTGCTTACTTTTTTAAGAACACGTATAAGCAAAATAAGATTTAAGAGTAGATTCTGTTTTCCCTTTGGCATAGAGCACTTCTTCATGCATCAGTTACATGTTGTTCACCAAAATCAAGCAGAAATGTGTTTTTGTCTCTCTTCTGTTCAATTCCCTATGATTCTATTACTGAAATAAGTAGGATTGTCATTGTACCTTCTATCTGCATCAGTGATAGTTTAAAACAATATCTCTATTTCCATTGTTCACCTTCTCAGCACAAGTGTAGTTTCATCCAGTAGTGACCTGTGCAGGATAAAACCCCTCAAAGTTCTCTTTGCAAAGAAAATAAATAAGCATAGCTTATTATATTAGATACTATATGGGATTTTGCCTACTGTTCCTGAGGTAGGGGAGAACCCTTTACACATTATTTAAGGATTGCTGGCATGACTGTGCATGGCAGCTCCAAAGCCTGAGGAATGCATGTTTAAAGCAGATGATTTATTCTAAATCCCAAACCTTCCAATTTTTATTAAAGCCATCTCAAATTGGGAGGGGAGATAGGATATAGCATGAGCTTGCTTTGTATAATCTTCATGTGACTAGAGAAGTGAAAGAAGCTTATTCTGGAAATACACTTGAAAAACAACTTTTTGTAACTTTTACTGGGCTTTATTTCCCTTTGCAGTGTACTGAAAGAATTTGAACAGGTCCCCAGCCATCTGACAGAGGAGCTGCATCTCTTCTCACTGGATGATCTGGTGAAGATCAAACGAGGGCAGTTGCTGCCCCTTCTCAAAGACATTCTGAAGAGCTCTACCTCTCATGTAGATGGCTGTGAGGTAAGGAAAAAACCAGGCTTTTAGTGTCCTTGCAGCTGCTACTGTAAGGAAACATCTCTGCTACCATGCCCAAATAACTTTTTTCTTTGGTTTAAATTCAAGCCTTTTGCTGTCATTGTAGCTCTGTCAAGCGAAAGGGTTTATCTGTGAATTCTGTCAGAGCGCAGACCTTCTCTTTCCATATCAGACTGCCAAATGTAAAAGGTGCACAGGTATGTTCCAGAGCAAATGTTTTTCTTTCTTCCTTGGGAGAATTTTGGTGTATAAAACAGTTTATACTTATTTTAAACATTGAGACCTAGCTTCACTGAAAGCATGTATATTTCGAAACCATGGACAATGTGTGTCTTTGAAAACCAGCCTGTGGCAGCTGTTTTGTATCAGTGAATTCAGAGAGCAAAACCTGGGGTTTGCCTGGCCATGGTTATGGTTGCAGGGGGAGGCAATTTTTTGGGTCTATGCATGAGAGAGCTGTTTTATCAGATCTTGCCAGCATTCACTGTAAATTATCCCAGTGGTGGTTGTTTTCCTGGCCTTGCACTGCTTCTGTTTACTTTTGTGCTGACATATACATGATAGAACAACATTCAAGGAACACAGCTGTTGATTGATTTTTTTTTTTTAAATTCTGCTTGTGTTTTTTTTTTTTTTCTTTTTCCCTGAATGCTACTCTGTATATATAAAGAGTGCAAAACATGCTTTCACAAAGCATGCTTCAAGTCTGGAGGCTGCCCCAAATGTCTGCGGATCTCAGCTCGGAGGACGCTTTCAGAAACTCCATCACTGATGCCTCAGTGAAACTGGATTCCTCTGACTGCTGGCTTCAGAAGATGCTCAGAGCCAAATCTTCAGGTGCATGACTAAGAGTTAAATAATGTTGTTTTAGACATTAGTGTTTTTAATGCATGTCTCCTTTGTGGGGGGTAAAATAAAAAAAACACAGAAGAACAAAAAACAAATGTTAACTTTATTATCATCATTGAAAACTCACCCTAAAGGAGTTTCATCTTGGCTGGTGACAGACTGGATGTTAATTATCTGGGCAGCCTTTTGTTGCTGTTTAGTCCTTGTATGTAAGATTTTTAATACTATATTTTTTCATGTAAAAAATTATTAATCTCTATAATTCTGCAGATAATGTATACATAGTAAGTGAGAGTTGGAAATCCTTGCCTATGTTCAATTTTGGAAATGGGGGAAAAGTGGTAAAGTACAAAATCATTCTCTGAAAAGCTCTACAATAAATGGAAAAGACTTGTCTGCAATTTTTAGGCAGATGCTAATCTGAAATTATGGCAAATGCTTACTGTGAGCCAGTGAATTTTAAGTTTCTTTTAAACACATTTATGCAACAGCTTGTGGTGGGTTGACTTGGCCTGCTGCTAAGTGCTCACCCAGCTGTTCTCTCACCCCATTCCTCAAGAGGACAGAGGGAGAAAATAAGGTGGAAGAGCTCACGGGTTGAGATACAGACAGGGAGATCATTTGCCAACTACTGCTGTGGGTGAAAAAAAACCCTGAATTGGAGAAAATTAAATGTATTGTAAATTAGAAATTGAGTAGGGTTGTGAAAAGACTAAAAGACTAAACCAGTAATTTTCCCTTACTTCACCCACACATTTTCCAGTCTGAACTTCACTTCTTCATTCTCAATTTTTCTACCTTATAGCCCGTCCCAAGTGGTACAAGGCAGATGGGGATTTTGGGTTGCTGTCAGTCCATAACTACTCTTTTCTTCACTCCTGCCTCCCCACACTTTCCTCTGCTCCAATGTGAATCCTTCCCATGGGCTGTAATCTTTCAGGATAAACCTGCTCCTGCACAGGCTCTCCAGGAAAATGTAGTTCCTTCAGGAAATATTCATATGCTGCAGTGTGGTGCTTTCCTTGGACTGCAGGAGAATCTGTGCTCTGATGCCTAAAGCACCTCTCCCTCCTCCTTTTTCACTGACCTTGTTATCTTTGCCTCTGTCTCTCATGCTCTTTCTTTTCTTAGAGGTATCACCATCTTGGCTGAGGTGCTCAGCCGTGCTCTGCGGTGTGTCCATTGCAGCTGGCTGGAAGCAGTTCCATCTGGCATGGGGCAGTCCTGGTCTCTTCTCACAGAGGCTACCATGCAGTCACCCAGTGCCGTCTCACCATCTCCACCAACTACTCCACTCTAAAAGTTTCTTTTCAGAGTGCTTAGAAATGTGCAGAGAGACAGTGAACGATCAAGGAGAGATGCTCCTGCTTAAATCCACCCTCACACTTGCAGACCAAGACTTTGCCTGAAGGTGAAGTGCTGGAAATTGAAAGCAGCTTTCCATCCCTGCCTGGTTGGTTACTTCTAATGAAGGCCTTGCTTTCAGAAAGGTGGAGCAGCTGCTTGAACCTGTAAAACCATTTTTCTGTTTCTGCTGTGAAGTACCAATGCACAGAGAAACCCCAACATTCTGATCTCGCCAATAGGGTGCTGTTAGTATTTTGAATTTTTTGGTCTCATTTTGTGCATTTTTTCTTCCTGTCCTCATCTACTTGCTCTACCTTTCTTACCTGGGACTGCCTAAGTTCACCTCCACATTAATGTTCACAGTACTACTGAGCTCACTAACACTTCCACTAATCTATTTTTGATGTGATCAGAAACAGCTTACCTACTTATCGCTCTGAAGCAAGATTAGCATCTCTTACACAAGATCACCAATGCAGGGTAAGATGTGGTGAGAACGAGCCTGCTTATGCAGCTGACTGTATTTAATATTATGCAAGAGTAAATTCTCATTTGAGTTGGGTGCACGACTAACTGAATCACATGAAAGGCCTTGCTGCAGGGATTTTGTGCTTACAAAGGAGTAGACGTGAATGATCCTTCTGTGGGATAACCTGCAGGGCAGCTGAATATATCTTTTTCACTATTCATTAATTTAAAAGAGCTGATCTGGTTTCTGGCTGTGCTTTTCATGAATGTTCAAGTCTTGCTAAGCAGTAGCAGTGCACAGGAGGGGGAGAATTGGACATGTTTTGTGCATCATGGGTTGATCCTTCACATCCACTCAGTTCAGTCCAGGTTTCCATAAAGCCTGTACGTACAGCCAGTAGTTATTGCCACGTACCACAACACAGGTTGCAGCAAGAGCAGATCCTCAATGACTTCTGTAAAGCTGGAGAGTGGAAGGCCTGAGAGAATCACCATGCTTATAGTCCAAGTAAAACTGGTTAAAATGTTCTGCTGCTGAAGCTAAAGTAGGAAGGGCTAAGCTGTGAGATGCCAGAAGGTTGGTCCCAAGTTGGAAGGAGTAACAGAGGTGACTATTTTCTGCATTTGAGAGGATACTGCTCTTGACTGTTGGGTCTGGAGGAGGATCATACTAAACACACATCTGTTTGCCAGAGCAATGATGACCAAAGCTCATTCTTTATTGTGGGGTTTTTTTACATTGCCATGTGGATACAACAGGAGCGCTGCTGATGACACTACTGGAGGAGCACTCTCAGGGGCTTTGGAGGCAAAAAAGCCTGTTCCTAGCTGTCTGCCTCACTTCAGAGGCAGAATTCACATAAAGACAGTGTTATTAGTAATTTCCATAGGCACAAGGTTTCAGAGGAATATGACACTAACATCACACTCTTGCAGTTAGCAATTTTACCTGCTTTTCCAGATATTTGTTAACACTGCTTTGTTGTATTTTCCTTCATAGTTTCAGTTGTGAGTTTTCTGGAAGTGAAAGTGCTTTGCTAAGGCTTTGTGCAGTGCATTGAAGCCAGGATTTTTCATGATGCATTATACAGCTATTTCTGTAAACAACAGAATGACACTAATTGTCAGGTGTAGTATGGTCTCACAAATACAAGTCTTGTTGCAACTGTAAGCAAGTATGTCAAGTACTTAGGTAGTTTTATGGGTCTGTATAATTCCACCCATCAATGGCCAGGATCCCATAAAAAGTGCTGAATTCAGGATTAAGGAGGAAGTTAGCAAGAAAAAATGCAGTCTTCTGAAGGCCTTATTTCAATGGTCCTTTCCAGTGAAAATTTTTTCATTGCCTGAAGGTCTTCTCCTCAGGCCAAGAATTGCCCCAGTCAGAGCATCTTGATTCCAGTTTCCTGCTAGCATCTGTCTGTGATTAACAAATGGTGAAGTCTGCTTGAATGATGGACAGATGCTTGCTCAAGAGAGCCCAAGGAACAGGGTAAAGTCCTTGTGGAGCACATTTCAATGCCAGCTCTTAGCTGGTAGCATAATTTTATTTAAGTGCCTGTCTTGTCCCAGCACTGTGTTGCTGATGCTGTGAACAGTGCAGTGTCTGAATCCTCATGGAGATGTCTGGACAGTTGCAGGAGTTGAGCTGGACTGATTTTTGACAGTTGCTCCCACTGTCCGTGTGTCACTTACCTGAAATTATCTGACTCGCTTTACTTCCCCAAGCAGCACTTCCTCTTGGATTCCTTTCTCTGCTATTTTAGTCAAGGCGTTTCCAGTTGTCCCTAGAGGCAAAATGAAACAGAGATAAATCCCCAATGTTACCAGCCCCTGTTCTCCTAGGCCTGCTTGTTTTATTCACCTTTTAAACCACTTTTGCTTCTTTATACCCCAGATAAATGTCTTTATGATAAAACAAATAAAATAATAAAATACTTTTGCTATTCCATAAGCTCAAGATGATACTAAGGAAGATGTTTGGGGAAGAAAATAAACAAATAAAAGAGAGAAGCAAATCCATTGAGATACTGTCAGCCTGAAGAGATGAAAAAGTGCTGGCAGCTCCTTAGGAAGAGCTGCCTGCTGCCTTAGGAGACAACACCAAGAAACATTTTCTGGAAGAAAGGGTTCATAGTGCCTTTCACAAATCAGAAGTAATGTGGTGGTGTGGTCACTTCAAAGCAAGTCAGTGACTGCCAGAATGCTGCTGTTATGCATCAAGGAGCATGATGTGGGAAAGGAGAATTTATTTGCCTCACCTGGGAGCCATTTTCTCTGCTCTCATCTCTGTCCAAGAGTTACTGGGAATCAAGCTCCTCCTCCCTGAGTTCTCAGAAGGTGAAACTAAAAGCTGGAATGGTTTTAGTGGAATAGGGTATGTTTTTTGGCCTCTTACACATTTCAATGCGAGTATTAATTTATGTCTTAGCACAGAGGCTTTCCTAAAAGCTAACTTGGACTGTAGGAACATCCAGTTGCAATTGCAATGTTCTTCTCACAGGAAAATACTTTGGCACAGTATTTTCCTGTGTCAGCACAGCACTAACAGGGCCAGCATGTTGTGCTGTGTCACAGTAGGAAAAATATTTGTGGCCTATGACTGAAACAGAGCTGCAGGGTTTCTAAGAAGTGTAACAAAAGATTGAGAAGTCACTGCAGTAGAAAAATATGATGGGATGAGATCATGTGTAATTACAGAAAAATGTAGATAGCAAAATGCAGTCGAGCTGAGGCTTAAACAGCCCTGAGGAAGGTGATAGTACACATGGAAGCACAACCCAGATGCAGACCAGCAGACTGAGCAGAGGAGCATCTGTAACCCTGAGAGACACAACAGTGATGGAGACAGACTTTCTCAGGAAGGATGAAATGCACAGAGAAGACTGAAGAGGCCCTGTCTCTTCCCTGTAGTGAAGAAAAATCGGATTATATTTCATCAATGTATTAGTCAACATGTTAACAGCACTGCTCATCAACTGTCCCTTGCAAGAGTCTGCTCAATAAGGAGATGTGGTTGCCCCAGCCTTCAAAGCCTTCAAAGACACGTGGCTCACTCTCCTTATTGCATAGCACTGTGTTCCCTGTAGGGCTCCTTCCGTAGGTCCCAGCAGTCAGGCTCAAGGCCAGTGCCAGAGCTGGACAGGCTGGATTCCCCTAACCCCAATTCTCAGGATTTCTGCATCGGGCAGGCTGGTGGGAAAGCAGAAATAGCTACCAGCACATCCCACACACTTCCTATTTCAAAATTGCATTCTGGCTACAAATGCTTCCCCTTTCACACAGCAAATGTGCACAACTGCAGCTCCAGCAGGTGCTGGCTGCTGATGACCAAGATGCGTCCCTGAGTCAATTTTCCAGTTACTCCAGCCAGGAGATGGAGAAATCCACAAGCAGCCCATCTACTGGATCCTGATCTGGCCTTTGATGCTGGATCCAGGGCCTGTCTCCATGGTAGTCTTGTCTCAGCACTGTGCTGAGTGCTCACCAAAGGAATATATGATGACATTACTCTCATTTTTTACCCAGCAATTTTCCTTACATTTTCATCTTTCCAGACCTCCTTTCCACAGGGGAGCTCTCCAGGCCATCCTACCATATCCTTTTTTCTCCAGATTTCTGTAGACACATCATTCACTCTTAACTTTCCAGGGGTTCCTAGCTTTCACAGCCACACCTTTTCTCCCTAGAATCTTATCCCTCTTCCTTTGGCATCTGCCACCAGTGGTTATCTGGAGCCTGCAGCAATCCTTCCTTCTCACTTTGCCTTACAAGAAAAGATGCACCTTGGTCCCTGCAGCTTATTGCCTCCAGCCACTGTCTCTCCATGGCACTCATCTCAGGCCCAAGTACTCTCCTACTCTCTCTCTGTGTTCCATTTCCAGAGGAGCAACCCGAAGAACTCAGATTTTCCAGCACATGTCACATGAATTAGTCTTTGACTATTACTAAGAGTCTTCACTTTCTTCAGGACTGAAATCCCCACCACTCTCTCGTGGGTACATTTTTACCGCTCATCCTTTCTTCCAACTTGACCTGCCAGTGAAGCTTGAAACACCTGCCAACAACTAACCCATGACTGTTTCCCAATGATCCTTGCTCACCTACATAGCTTCCCAGTCCAAGGAATTCAGAATTCCAGTCAAGCTAAGAGGTAAAAACCTCTTTCTAATGCTGTAAGACTGAGCCCACAGGTTTTTTTCCCACCTTCTATTGATGACGGAACACAAGCATGTGCTTTTGTCTGAGAGAAAAAAAAACCTGATTGTAAATCCTCAGACTTCATAATCCAGGAGGTCATGAGCACTCTACGTTTACAAATGTCATTTTCCACACGTTGTGAAAAAATGACACTTCTTTTGTCTTCAAAACTGGGCTGTGATCATGTGTACCATAGTATTGACTGTCCTTAGGGTGCTGTTTGCCAAATCAATATATCCATAGGTGTTGTCAGTCTTTCATATGAACCAGACCTTACCAGGAAAACAAATAGTGAAACCATGCTGGTGCCTAAGGGCAGATTTCTCAAACAAGACCTACCATCCACATTTGACAGCAGATGGTGTAAAACCTGCCTGCCTGCTTCTCTAGTGACTCTGCTGTGCTACAGATCATTTCAAGCACTGCTCACACACAGGCAGAGGGGTAGCTGGTATTTACTGTTTGCTGCTAATTTGTCCTGTCTGACCAAGGATGTGTGCAAAACCCTGTCTAAGAAAAAGATGGGTTATGGTTATGCAGGACTTCTCTTCAGAGTTCTGCCTGAGCCAGAGGAAGGAAGAACAAGATGGAAGTTGCTGACACTGAATCATTTCTGCTTCTACCCCAGTGAAATAAGAGATGACCTAGGAATTTCCCGATTTTTGCAAAAAAAGGGTTTCCCCCTCCCTCCTCTCTGCTAAGCAGGCATCAGAATGAAGCAAGTTGGGGGATCAACCCCCTGCGTTTGTACTGTGACATGCAGTGCTGCAGCATTTGACACCTGAGTCACAGAGTGAGAAAGAGGTGTCAGGGTCATGTAGAAAGAGAGGGCTGAGGGCTCCACTTGAGCAAGAGGCTCTGGCGTGGCATAACATCCTCTGTGTGGTAGTTCATGTACAGGGGCTGCAGGAAATAGTGGAATTTATACATTAGCTTGAACTTCTAGTTATGTGTGAGGGTTGTAAGTTGCTCATAGAAACCCCAGGTGGCCAGTCTGGTATTTAATGGTCAGCTATGTGCCTGCAGGTAGGTATGTCCTTGTGCCTGATCCTGGTCATCTCAGCCACAGGCAGCTCCACACTGAAAAATAAGACATCACTTAAATTTTATACCCTATGCACTGCCCAACGACTTTGCCCTAAGCCAGGATGGGGGGCAAGAAAGGAATGAAGAGTTGTGTGTTTCATATGTTGATCAGAAAGTTGTGCCTTGACCTCCAAAGGGATTGGTCACAGTTCACAGGCAGGAAGAAGGAGGAAAGAAGTGGCTTGTATCACCTCCGTTCCCACCCGCATCACTCAAGGAAACAGAAACCTTGGCTTTCCTTTCATCATGAGAGCTGGAAAATTCTTCTTCATCTGGACTCCAAAGGACACTATAGACAGTACAGGAGATGGGGCTGTTGGAGGTGACAGGAACAGCCCAATGTGCTGAGCTCAGGGAGCGGGTAAGAGTGAAAAGCAAACGTTTGGAACAGCAGGAGCAAGTCTGTTGGGAGTTTTGTAAATGCAATGGGGCAACAGCCCGGTTCTGTTAAGCACAGATGGTTGCAGTTTTTCCTGTTCTAAACTCCACTCCCCCTTTCCTGTGCTTGCCTAACACAATTGGGCTGCAGCAAATGGTTGTTTTCTGGGAGGAGGACACACTCCAGGATGGACCAGGAAACTGCACCGCATGCTCCAGCTTGTCCAGTGATCAGCCCTGTGTGTTGGCCTAGAAACCTGTCTGTATTTTACAGGTACAAAATGCCACACAATCAAGGAATGCAATACACAGTACTCAATTGCTGACTTTTCCTCTGAAAGCAGTGGAAGAAGACATGCTGTGGTTATTAACTGTGGCCCAAATTCTCCCCACTGGCTGTGCAAAATCAGTACATGGGTGTGTGTCACTCACAGGTACCTCACCCTCTACATGCAAAGCAAAGAGCTCTTGGGGTCTTGCTACACCATCCTTATTACCTGCACCCTTACACCTCCTTCCAGCTGACCAGAGCCATGAATTGAGAAAGGATTTGGAATAAAAAGCTTCCTTCCCCTCTCCCTCTGCCGGCCCATACAGATATGTCCACACACACCTCCTTTTACATGTGTGTACACACAGATGCACACACAAACACACGTTTAAAGGAGCAGGGCCCAATTCAAAAACATCAAGGAGTGCCAATATTAACTTTGACTAAATTACATCTTGTCACAAGTCCGGCCACATCTGAGAAGCAAGAATGCTGTGTATTGATCCCCCAGTTATAAGTAATTTCCACGCTATCTAAACATGATGTGAAAGTCAGAATTGTATTTTTAGCGATCTTCTGATAAAACAAGAAAAGAAAAACCTTCTAGTCTCATCAGAACTCTGCCTCCAGAGTACACAATTTCAAAACCCCGAGCTAGTGGGAAGATCAAACTGAGGTCCCCAGCACAAACTGGCTATAATTTTAATCTTTTCCAGTCTTCTGTTTGAGGAACTGTGTAAGCATGAGCTCTGTATGTAGGCCATCACATGCAAAATATCATGTCTATGGTCCAGCATGTGAGTCAGATTCCTTAAGTTAGACTGAAATAAATACTACTAGTAAAATGCTCAAGTGTAGTTTCAGGGGATGAATCTCCACTAGCACTAGCTTTATGTTTAAAGGTGTAGATGGGGGAGTTGGGGAGTGACCTGGATGAAGAGAAAGGCAGCTGAGGTTTGAAGGCTTTCACAGAGGAGATGAGAGAAGCATTAGTGGTGAACTAAAGGGCTGTGTATTCCCAAGCAGCAGCTTTGATCATAATTTCCATTATGCTCCACTGCTTCTCCACCTCGCTGCACAGAAACTTCTAAAGGTGACTTGTGCCATTTACAAGGTAAGAGGGACTGTAGCGAGTGAAACAGCTTAAATCTCTGTGAATCTGTGATTCTATGTCACCATCTCGTCGCACCGCGCTATATAAAGTATATTAACTTTAAAAAACCGTGCCCAGTCTCAAAGCAGCCCAACAACTTGGCGGGGTGAGCGCCACTAGAGGGGGTTGGTTGCACACAGCTCGGGGGTTCTGCGCTGCGGGATGGGGCACAGCGAGGGCGGGGACACCCCCGGCTCCGCAAACACACCTCGGGGTAGCTGGAGTCACACAAACTGCGAATCCTGCCCAGAGCCAGGGGCAGAGCACAGACTGCTGACCTCAGCTGTGCCGTACTGCTGTGTTCGTGATGCTCGCTGTTCTAAGGTGCGTCTGCAGAGCCGCACCAAGCTGGAGGTGAGCAAAGGCTCATCCCGAGGAAGCGATGCCCTCACCCCCCAGCAACTCTAGCGGCTGCAGGACACAGCTGCACCATGTGTTCGCATCCATCTTGGCACCTTCTCATTTCTCCAAGCTTGCCCACTTCTATTCCTATATTCCCTTGTATTACTCACGTTTTGTGAAGGACACACTGAATGCAAACTCTCTCTGCTACTGCCATGTTAGCAATGCAGAGTACATCCCTCTGCCTCTGGAGCCTGGCACAGAGACTGAGAGTCTGGGCCAGAAATCCTGAATGCATTTGGAGCTCTTTCATTCTGGACACACTTCCCATTAATTAATCCAGGAAACCTTTGCAGCCGTTTCCAGAAGAATGGAAGAAAATTTTTGAAGTTGTCCCTAGAGCAGTTCAGTGTTAGCAAATGCTTTTTCTTAGGAAGACACAGGACTAATGTTCTTTAAAGGCATATCTGCTCTGGCAGGAGCTGACACATGGTGGCTCCTTCCTGCGCCTGGCACAGCCCAAACTCTCACTTAGAAGCGGGAGAGTGAAGCAGTCCTGCACTTGAGATACTACTACTACGACGACGACGACGACGACGATGATGATCACTACTGCTACTACTACGACCACTACTACTGCTATTGCTACCACTACTTCTACTACGACCACTACTGCTACTACTACAACCACTACTACTACTGCTACTTCTACTACTTTTACTACTACTACAGTAGTATGGAAGACAATGTAACTGCAGCTCGCAGCTCCTTCTCTGCCAGCCAACTTCAGTCCCAGAGCACAGAAGGTCACATGTCTGTGTTTATCTGCTATGCTTGCATGCTCCTTGCAGAAGCACTGGCTGTACTCTGTACTCTGCAGTGCAGAGTTCATTTTCTTCACCATGAGCAGTCAGCAACAGGGGAGAGAAAGCAAAAGGTTGCTGTTAATTTTACTGGACATCTTGCTAATGTTTGGATTATTTTGAATTTCAGCCATGGGTTCTCCAGCATGGACAAATCTTCTGGAATCACATCAGTCACAAATAAATTTAGAGGAAAAGAAAGTTCTCTCTTCTTTCTGTGCCACAGAGCTTTTCCTTTCCTGTTCCTCCCAAAATCATGGAGTGGTTGTTCAAACTACCTGTTCCATGATAGGCATTGAAACTGCTGTGGAGTTTCATACTAGTCATTCTCTTCTGTATGTGAAGCTTTAACACTTAGCCAATGGCAGTCTTCATGCAAGTGATCCATTTCCCTGTTTTCTGTGTTTGAATAACGCTTATTATCACTTGCAAAAACACCTTCAGATTTTCTCTCTTCACTACAATGCCCATGAGTTCCACTAAACCTCTGAATTCTCTCTTGCAGTTCTCTTTCTGCTACATCATTTTCTGCTTCTGCATTGAAATGTGTCTAATTTCACTCCCAGTTCCCACTGCTGGTTATCCCTACTTTTGGCAGCCTGTAGCTGGGTACTTCTACTGAGATTAATGACTCCGGTGACAATCCCAGCAGAATCAAGCAGTTGAGTTTTTTACTCTGATTAGTACAGCAAGTGGAGAAAGAGTCACAAAGTTACTTCCATGCTTCAGCTCCACGGAAACAAGATTTCAAGTGTGCTAACAGAGTGAAGCTTCACTGCATCCTTGGCTTGGCCTTTGTCCACAGGCACCTAAATTCTCCTTGCAGCTCCTCAAAGCCCTTGAAGACTCTCTGCTGCACACACAGGTCGGTTACTGTTCTGTGGGAACCACACAAGGATGACGCTGAGTTCATTAGAGATTGAGGAAGAGGAGGGGAGAAGGGAAACTGTGTCTGCACAACTGAGCAGAGGTTGGAGCACCCAGCAGGAAGTGAAAAGCATTTCTTTTTTGTCTGAGGCTGAGGTGGTTTCACTCCTTGGAAGCCTAGTGGAGCAGAGTTCATCAGCCATAGGTCAATAAGAATAAAGTGATATGTGATGGAAAGCAGAAGGGGTGGTGGGGACAGAAACGGGAGGGGGGGGGCTACTACAGCTACACAGCTGTCATCAGGCATGCAAGATTTGTGGGGCCAGAGAGGAGGGCAGCAGAAGGCACCTGCCTTTGTGGCCCAATGCTCATAGAATCAGGAGGCCCATGTGTAGAGCTCTGCCCTTGGTGTTACTGATGCAATTTATCCGGCAATTATTTTGGGACAAATACTGTGTTCCTATCACTGGGGCAGAGGTGTATATCTGTGCACAGGAGTGCTTGGGTACAAAGAAGACCTGTGTCATCAGTTTTTCGTCTCTCCCTTAGCATTGCCCTCTTCTGCCTTGGAGTCCCACCTGCCTTTACAGTGCTGTGTGTACACTATCTGTGAAAAACCATTTCCAGGCTTTCCAGCCTCAAGTCAAACAATATTGACTTTTAAGACAATTTACATTATTGACTATTACACAACAAATCCAAGGCAATTCCAGCTGAAAGTTATGAAAACACCAGGTTTGGGCCAGTCCCATAAGGGCATACTGGGGAGTCTCTTCTTCCTGTTCACTCCAGGTTGTAGTTGCATGTGTCCCACAGTCAGGGAAGACTCAGGCACTGGATTCAGTGCATCAGGGCCCAAAGTCTTGTTACAGACCTATGGTATAAATCCTTTAACATAGAAAATGTTTGCCTTGGAATAGGCAAAACTACAATATTACAAAGATCAGAGAAAGATTCAACTGTAGCTGTGAAAAAAGGCTGGATTTTTGTCACTTAGCTGAAAGATGTGAAAATCTGTCACACTTAATAATTCTTTAACTGTCCTGTTAAGTAAATTATAATAAAATCAGAGAGGTTTGATTTTTTAAAATTAAAAAGGCAGTTCAGTTTCACCATGTTTGTATATTGTGTCACTTGTACAGAAACTTTGTGGGAAACAATAGGAAGCACCAATTAATCCTTTACTGAGCAGCATGGTGGTCAAGGAGGAACAAATCAGAAGCTGGAGCTCTGATCCCAGTTCTGTTGCAGGCTAACTTCCTCATCAAGGCACTTAGGCCATATGTTTTTGTTTGTTTAGGATCTTAGTACTTAGAAAAACATCAGACATTTCAGGTTTTCAACTCATTAAAAAATACAGGTTTTCTTCCTATAGTAAGCAAAATGTATTTACAAGAAATACCAAGATTAATTTGCAAGACCTTCTATAGCTTCCAAAAATTTTGCAGTTTTGACAAATAGGTTCTATATGCAATTTCTGGTCCAGGAATAAAGTTTTGTTGATTTTTTTTTATTTTCTTTTTAAAGCAATGAAAAGCCTTATGATGTAAAATGACATATAGTGCTAGCAGAGAGAAAAAAATCTGATCCCATCACTGGAGGAAACACAGGGTCAGCATATAACTTCATTGATTTTACATAGGGCTGAGTCTGCCTTTTATTTTGATTCAACTATATATCCATTTATAAGAAACAGACTTTTCAGAGCTGAAAGCACTGATGCATCACTGCTCCAGCTGAGTCCCAGGTTGTCCAACATAATAACATAACATGAGATCTCATATTTCTTAACTATTTTAACCCATTCATAGTTTCTCTGCTGCAATCCAGATCACTTTTCAGAAGGTACAGGAGACAAGACTCAGTCTGAGACATGAGGTTTCTGTAGTATGATGTTGAGCAAGCATGGAAACAAAAGAGAAGTCTTCCAAATTTGAGTGTGTTTCTGTAAAGTCAGATGAACCAAAGTCCTGTTCCACACCAAGGTCCATTGCTGTAATTACAGACAGTAAAAGAAGAAACTGGCTCAAAAACTTTGCATCATCCTTCTAGAATTATGTACATACACACAGAGCAGCTCAACCTTGTCACTCACAAATGCAGATTAAAGAAATTATGTGGCCTCAAAATGGCTGTGGTTCATCACTAGAGAAGGTGCTTAAACTGAAGCTCCACTTCAGTGTAGGCCCACACCACAGCAGGGAAGTAATTACTCTGGCCTTAATGCACAGTCTGCATGGCTCCCGTGGGGAAGGAGGCAGGCGTGTCAAAAATAGAAAAATGTGCTGTGCAGTGGAGTGAGGTGGAGAGAGAGCGGAGAAAATGATTCTACAATTCCCAGAAATGGAGCTGACATAATTTTTTTCTCAGCTGTGAACTTCAGGTCCATCTCCCTTCTGAACAGACTGGCTTCACGCACAGCCACAACATGAAGCTGCAACACACATTTGTCTGGGGAACAGGTGGCAGTGTAAAATCCTAGGAACCTCAGACACAAAGAAATACTTGCATGCCTGATAAATCTCCCTTAAAAGTTGTTTCTCTTTCATTCAACTACACTCAAAATCTGGATTTGAGCAAACCATGAAATACCCTGCTGTTACATAATAGCTGCCTCTGATCAACATTAATTTCATGTGAAAGAATGGACCATTTATGAGCTTCCACTCTCCTAATACTTGTACAGTTACTGGTTGGGGGTCATCTCTGCATATTTCTTGCTCACAATACTCCTTGGGGGAGGCAAGGAAATGGGACATATTTCTGTATTACTCATCCAATTTTTTTTTTTTTTTATGTTTTCTGTCTTTAGTGTCTAGGTATGTTTCCTTTAGATTCTTTCTGGAGAAGCAAGTGGCAGACATGAGTAAGTTTCTGAGGCTAATTCTGAATATTATCATTCCAAGGGGTGTATGAAGTTATTTTTTGTTCAGAGGAATTTTAGTGGAATATTCAAAATCCCAGGTGGCAAAGCAGAGAGCTGGTTCTCTTCAGTGTTGAAACATTCAATTTTAAAGTAACTTGAGGCATCACTAGGCATTTATAGGCTCTTCACAACATATACAACCTTGACCACATTAATGTTGTCCTGATTCCCATTTGGTGGATTAATAAACCAAGCTGGTACATACATAAAAAATGATATGTGTTTCTCATAGTGCACTTTACGTTCTAGACACAATTGTACTTACAGTACTTTTCTAGTGATAGTTTAAATACCTGGGTTATCTTGAAAAACAGGTAGGTGAGCATCTGCATGTATTAGACATGTATATACAGATAACATCAACATTAAGGTCAGTGAAGAATAACTCAGTCTCATGTATGAATATTTTTTTTCTGCAAGTTCTATTGGGTGTGTTCCCATTTTAATTTTTATCTCACCAACACTTCACACTGCTTAAAAATTTGCTCTTTCTTTATCATATAAATCAAGAGTATGTGAACATGTATGGCTAATTGAGGGAATAATCATATTTTGCATGGGGATATTTGACTTATAGCTATCATCAAGATTCTTGTAAATAGTGGCTGGCTCTACACTACCCACAGCTATTTCTGGTGTGCAATTATCATCTACTGTTTTTGTTTAAATGAGATTTTCATATAGAACAGGATTCAGAAATGGGGGAGGTGGGGCAGTGAATCTTTCCAATCTATTCAGTGGCACAATTAATATCCAAGTATGGTCCAGAGCCTTATGATGTACAAATCTGTTTTCATTTTCTGTTGTTTACATACCTGAGGTTCTCAATGTCATTAGGAATAAAGTTAATATCATTATAGGCAACATCCAAATACTGGGGGTCTTCTAATAAAAGCAACTTACAAAGAAATAAAATAGAATGATGAATTAGAAATTAAAATTGGAAATGACAGAGAATCACACAGTCAGAAAAATATAGGTTGAAGAGGACCTCTGGAAGTCATTTAGTCCTGCTTTGCAGCTCACAAAAAGAGTAGTGAAACTTTTCAAAAGAGAGGTCTGACTGCTGTGACCACCTTAATTTAAGTCACTTATCTGACATTTTATGGTCTTATATAATTGGCTGCATGCAGATGACGAGTCAGAAAAGCAGGGAGGATGAGGATCACATTTTTAAAAAGTTTGAGAAAATATTGGATTGCTTCCTTAGGTCAAGAGTCCTGTGCTCCTGAGGGAGACATCTGAAAGTCTAAACTGATGCTGGTCCGAGTAGGGTTTGGCCAGAACTCCCTTCCAGCTTGCATCTACGACTCTGTTGTCCAAAGACAGCTGTTGCCTAGGCAAATGCTTTGTATCTAAGTCTACAAGTAAACTGTAAAATTTCAGCTTTACATCATTTCACTGAAGCCATGGAAAATAAGCAGCATGTACCTGTACAGGAAAGAAGAGTAAATTATTGAATGACAGATTAAGGCAGACAAAGATATCCATTAAAGGGGTCAAGTCTGGAAGGTGGAACAAAAAGATACATAAAAATTGAATCAGCTTTATAGAAAAACACTCTCCCATGTTGTTCAACTGTGTTGGACTTCCCTCTGTAACTTTCCTAAGGCATACTGGGTATATTCACTCAAGAAGCCTATTCAAGTTCTGGACTATACTCATCCTCTAGAGAGGTGCCAAACCATTCAAACATGCAGTCCAAAACTTCTCCAGAACCCAGGCAGAGAAGCTCTTCTGTAGCTGTTTGCTCTTTCATCAAATTCTTTCTTTAATTTCTATCCTAGGAAGTTTTATATAAACTCTGATAGGAGAACACTGCTTCTGCATTCTTCCTATTATTGTTGCATACACTGTCTCAAACTACATAGATCCTGAGATAATATTTAACTATTGTCTAATTATTTCAAATACACTTTGATATATATAATCTGGCATCTAGTTCCATGTAAACCAGAACTTAATCAGTTTCACAACAGATACACAATAAAGTGTATCTATACAACATACACTACCTATTAATCCCTGTAGTATTATCAAATATAAATGTAAGGGTTTCAATAAATATGACAGAATCTAAGGATTATAGTAAATACATAGATGAATGTAAATAATGAAGATTACTATAATAAAAGAGAATTTATATACTGCATTTGAGTTCAGAATTGTCTTAGATCCCTGGCATCTGCTTTGCAAGGAAAACAATGCTTCAGTGCTGAAGATTTCCCAGGGTAGTAACAGATGACTATAATCAGAGTAAGAAAGCATTGTCTATATTTCATTAAAATTAAAAACCCAAGTGAAAATCCTTCATTCTATAAACAAAAATCTACAACATGTGATTACAAAGATGAAAAACATTTCCAGCAAAAGTGAAAATCCAATGCAGACATTCTCCCTGGTAGCTGTGAAACATTCAAGAGATGTAGTATGAACAAGACAGTCTGAGGAAAAACTGATGTCTCGGTCCCAAGTGGAAGTGTTGTGTTGCTTCCTGTAGCAGAAAATTGCTTTTAGCCTTCAGGGTATATTCTTTAAAGATGCATTGCTCATGTTGCCATGCTCAAGAGTCAATAGCAGCTTTCATTTAAAGTGTCTTTTGGAATTGTAACCTCATTGACAGAAAAGTGATCTTGTATTTCTTTCCCTACCACTGCAAGAAAATGAAGTGCTTAGAATGATTTAAAACTAAGTATTAGTGAATTAAAACTTAATATTAGAGTAGCTGTGGGGATAACTGATTCACATGCGTTTTTTCTGTAGCACCCTTGCCTTAAATTTTCCATTGTTTATTTCTTATTTCTTTTGTCTCACCCTCTTTTGCCATTTCCTCTGTATTATTACCATGTCTCATCTTCTTTCTGATGCATCCTGCATAATTTTCATGGAAAGGATGCTTAGGTAAGCTTTGCACCTTCAACTACACTGGAGCAGATATATAGATATAATATGTATATGTCACTGATAGATCTCTGTTACTGTACCTTTGGTAGTGACACACACTAACCCTGTGGCCAGTGCATTTATCACCAACAATTCTAAGCCTGCTTTCCTGTTGCTTCAATAAACTGCAATGTTTTTGAACGTGGGTTGTACAGATTCTTACTTAACTTGACCAGGATGATAGTGCCAAATTTGCTATAATCAGAAATCAGGCCCAGCCACATCCAGCCCCTCTGATCTCTGAGGAGGAGCTGGAGTGCAAGGGGCTTTATTTTCTGCCAAATTTCTATATCCTTAATGCAACAGTTGGCACTGAGCCCTAGTGTCCCACACTACTGTGGAGGGTTGACCCTGCCTGGATGCCAGGTACTCACCAAAGCCACTCTGTCATTCCCCTCAGCTGGCCAGGGGTTAAAAAATATAAGAAAAGGTTCATGGGTCAAGGTAAGGACAGGGAGACATGGCTCACCAGTTGCCATCAAGGGCAAAACTTCACTGAATTTATTACCAATTGAACCAGCAGGGTAATGCGAAAAAACCTCAAAATTTTAAAGCACCTTCTCCCCATCCTTCCTCTCTTCCTGGGCTTAACTTCACTCCTGATTTTTCTACCTTCTTCCCCTCAGTGGTGTGGGAAGACAGGGAATGGGGGCTGTGGTCGAGCACTACCACCATCGCTGCTGAGCTCAGCCTTGGCCAGCAGTGGGTCCATCCTAGATCTGGCTGGCATTGGATCTGAGCTTCTGGGAGCTTCTCATGGAAGACACGCCTTTAGCCTCCTTACTACCAAAACTATGCCTTGGAAAACAAATACAAACTCTATGTCAAAGGTTCATTTCATACACCTTGGTGCTGGAACTGGGCTCAGGACTTTGTCACCAGAGCTATCTCCAAAGACCTCATTCTGGAGGACCATTGGGCCCTGAGCTACTCCCTTGTTTCTGAACAACACTGCAGACAACAGTCATTTAGTTGTGAACATTTTTATCATCAAAGAAATACTTAGTAATTTCTCCTTCACTCAGTCTCTTTAGCTCCCCAATGGTGATGGTCTGTTCCCTTAGCAAGGGAGACTCATTTCTAGGGACCTGCTGAGGGAGAAGTTACTCTTTGTATCTCTCTGCTACAGCTTAGCTCTCGAAGAAAACTGGGACAATTGGCTTATCTGCCTGGCTTTCCTGCCCTCAGCCACTGTGTCTGACAGCTTCCAGCCCTCGGGGGGGCTCAGTCCACCCCCCATGACGTTTCTGCTCTCTTTTCAATCAACTATTTCATTTTGTTACAGTCCCACTTTCTACTCTCCCCTGCGAGGGAAAAGACAGTGACACCACACAACACTGTCTTTTTTTCCAGCCCAAAGCTTCTGCTCTTCAGTCTCAGTCTCACACTTCATGAAGCACAAAACAATTCCATATACCAAGATAATAGAAGTACCATTGCTGAGGAATTGCTTGCTGATCAATGGGCAGGCTGCTGTATATATTTCTTCCAGGTATGACAGTTACATTTGGAGAAATGATCCTTGAACAAACTTTACTGCAAGCTCTTACATTCCTGTCATGTTTACTATGTAAATACACAATCTGTAAATGGCATTCATTAGTAATATGTGCTACTAGAACGAGCACCAGCACAACAGAACTTTGTTTCTAGATAAAGGATTTTTCTATAATTTTAAAATGGCTTAAATCATTGAATCACAGTTCTGATAGTGAGCCAGGAATATTTACATCTGTTTGGGCAGCGCCAGGATGGGACTGTATTGTACCTAAACAGATTTTACCAGACTTTCAGAATTATTTTAAGCAGGGCTTAATAATATCAAGGAACCAAAAATTTTATTATCTGACTTTTCAACCATAATTCTTTAACTGAATTTTCTTTACTATTTTTCATACTGTTAGAAAGGTATTGCTTTTAATATATTATTGTTATTCATTTTAATATTACATAATGCAGATAAGTACAGTATGACAGTATTCTAACAAAATGAAAATTCAAATTACTTACTATTTCTCTCAAGCATCATAAAAACCATTTTGACTTATTTTCTTTCACTTTGCCTGCTTCTATGTGAAGATTGAGGAGTTTTAGCTATTTAGATACTCCTGCAGAATTATAGAAGCTAGATGGAAAACACCCCAAACTTGATTTTGTCTCTTTATCTCAGTCATAGGGACAGTACTGTTTTTTCATGCTACAACTTTATTCTACTGTGCTGATCTGTAAAATACATTATAAAATTTCTACATTCTATTTTTTTAGAGTGGATCCTGGAGCCTGATGTTGTTGACATAAGTCAGTAAACCTGCACAGATGCCAGGGTTCTTCTATACAGATCTGTTTTCAGGAGTCATGCCTAGTTTCCGTCTTATTTATATATTACTTAGGTTAAAAACGTTATAATTATAGATCATGTTATTGTTTTTCACATTTATTTTTAAAGGTTAGTCCTTAAATATTTAATCAATAGCTACTTTATATAAACTGGAAAGAGCTTTTCATTCACATATATAAGAAGCATACAAAATGCCTGGTTATTTCTGAAGCATACTGCACGGCACGTCCTTTATTTTAATTAGAAATCTCTGAATGCTTACTCTAAAATAATGTAAGATATTTATTTTCACAGGATTGTATATTCTGAGAAGGGCATGACCATCCCCCCAAATGTCATTTTTTTCCATTTTATCTGAATCCAAGTTGTATCTCACTTCCCCTATGGTCTGACACCATGTGATCCAATTTTATTTTTCTTGACACCAGCAGTTTTTTAGGTTATGTCTCATATTTTCTGATGAGCTGGGGAAATGCCTCTATTATCCAGTGGGTAGTATTCAAATCTGATAGGTGGAAGGCTCAGCTTCCAGGACCTGCCAAGAAGACTCCTCTCCAATTTACATGAAGTGCCTCCCAAAGAGATGCAGGTCATGTGGGTCATACTGCAGTCTCATTCACATTGCTTTGCACTGGTAGCTGAACTGCCAATCTATCTTCTTCTGTATTAAATTTAGAGAACACTTGGCATTTGTAACTACACACCACAGAAACTGTCTTTGTGCAGTTTACCTTTGTCAACATTCTCCCTTGGTGTAGACAGCTTAGACAGCAGCAGAGGCAGGGGTCTACGGAGCTGTTTTGGCTGCTCAACCATTTCCCTCTCAGCCTTTGTTTCTGACAGATAAATGAAGATATTTCCAAAATCAGAAAAATCTCACAACGCAAAACAAAAGAAATAATCATCTCTAGTTTAAGGTGCTGAGCTATGAATGTCTGCCTAGATAAAGCAGATGATAAAAGAGTCATAACATATGAGAAGTGGCCAGAAAAGGCATTTATTTTCTTAGTGACAGCTTAAACAGTTTTTCTAGTTATCATTAGTATTTCAGGAAATAAATCAGTGATGCTAATCAAAAAAAACCAAACACAAATCTATTCTATTAGGTTTTCTATTCTTGCATTAAAGAATGTTATTCCGCACTTGTGGTGGTCCTGTGCAAGGCCATGACTTGGACTCTGATGATCTGTGTGTGTCCCTTACAACTCAGGGCATTCTATAATTCTATGATTTATAATTTCATGGTTCTATGACCTCTGTCACAAAAGGTGAGGCAATTAGAGTTTCTAATCTCTGAGCCAAAGGAGGAACAGTAAAATAGAGAAATGTCCCATGACAGCCATTGCGAAAGCTCCCAGAAACAATTTTCTGCTGGATAAACAGATTTAATAAGAGCAACTATTAACCCTGGGAAAAGGCCGAATCTGCAAGTAGTAATTTTATACTTCTTTCTAATTTCCTATTCATTTCTGAATGCATACAATGACACTGATTTCAATCAAAGAATCTCTGATTTGGTTTCAGAAATCCTCTTATTAGTAGCCAATTTTAGCAAATCTCTGAGTCACTGTAATTTTCAAGATGATCTATACCCTAAATTGCAGAGTTTGTTGGTTATATATTTTTTCCTGTAGGGCTGAAAACATCTTAGACATCGTACAGTATAAAGACTCAGTCCTAAAGAACTGGAAATCAGAAGGAAAACACAGAAGGGAAAGCACTGATGAAGGTGACTTTGAAGACAAACTCAAAGTGCCATCAGGAAGCTAATGGCTTATGGAAAGACTCACAAAGATTAAGAAAACTGTCACACCTAGAAGCAAGGATACATCTAGGCAATTTTTTTCCCCCAGTAATCTGATTTTAAAGTAGATAAACTTGAGACTTCAGTGAAATTTTACATGTGGGCAAGATTAATTTAAATCAAGTGCAGCATTATATAAAACTGTGATGGAAAGAAAACCAAATACTGTGATGAAAAGAAAAAAGACAGTCCCAAAGCGAATAAGCAGTAATGACTTCAGCCTTGACACTTAGCTCTTGGACTTGAATGGCACTTAAACAAGGAGATGGAGAAAGGAAGAAATGGGAGAAGTTTAAAGAGGAAGCCTGGAGTTCAGTTATAGCCATGCTGAGTTTGAATAAATGGACAAACATTGAAACAAGATGAGGTATCAGGACACAAAAATGGTTCCTGATGTTAACCAGGGGCTGGGAACAGTATCCTTGCAATGGACCGGAGGAAGAATATATAATATTAAAAAAAACCCCAAACCAACCAACACCAAACAACCCAATAACAACAAGAACTCTCCTCCATCCCCCAGTGCAAGACCTCTTAAACAGCCAAAGAAGTTGAATTTGAGGAACAGGAGCAAACCACTCTCTAACTATATTTGTACTTGATACACTCAGCTTAGCATTCCTGTCTTTTCAGGATAACAGTTCTGGCACCTACCACGTGGATATTGCACAGAGAGTAATTCAGCTTGGAAGATACCTCAGGAGGTCGCTAGTCCAAGCTCCTGCTCACTCTAAGCTCTGAACAGATTACTCAGAGCTGTACACAAGGATGGGGACCCCACAACCTTCTGGGCAACCTCTAGGCCTCCTTCCAACACTGATAAAAACCAGGACATAGAGTGCAAACCTGATTAGAGCACACATCTAAAGATAAGAGTGCTTGTTTTCTCTCATTTATAGGTAACCTGTGTTGAAACAGGCTGACAGATCAAGGATGACCGATCAAGGATAATGAGAAACGGTCACAGATTTGGTTAAGAAGTTATCAGTGCCCTGAGGAGCACTGCCTGCAAAATTCCAGGAGGAAGAACAGACTGGAAAGAAATGAGGGCCTAGGATGGAAGTGGAATGGATTAATTCCTAAAGTAAGTGTACACAGCACAATCAATTGGCACAGAGGCTGGGACAGAGGTGGAAGCACAAGAGGAAACCTGTAGTTACAGAGGTTGATGAGAAGAAAAGCAACAGACTCAGCGAGGGGAGTGGAGCAAATACAGCCCAGACAAGAAACCCTAGTGCTCCTGGCAAGGAAGAAAAGTAGAGGTGTTCAAGCTACTAGAGACAGAAAGGACAAAAGCACATCAAAGGGAGAGGGAACATGAGTTTCTCATGAGATAAAACCGGCCATTATATTTGGTGAGATTTTAGGTAAAAATCAAAATGAAGTCAGAAGAGAATCACAGAATATTCTGAGTTGGAAGGGACCCACAAGGATCATGAAGCCCAACTACTTCAGTAAATGGCCCATACAAGGATTAAACCCACAACCATGGTGACACAGAAACAGTCTGTAGTTGCTACTATCGGTGCAATTTAGTTCAAGGCAGCTGAGCCAGCAAGATTCATCACTGCTGCAGAAGGGAGAGCAGAAAACCGGTAGTGAGGAAATTGAGTGTGGTGAAGGATGCAGGAGCAAGGGAAGGATGTGTCTGGGATGAACCCTGCCAGGTTTCTCCTTACTGTGGGAGAAGAGCAAAGTCAGGGTCTGAAGAAGGAGCGAAAACAATTCTCAACGAATGTGTGTGGATCAAGACAAACCTGGATACAGCTGTGTTCTACTCTAACCATGGACAAGCGCCAGGAACTTTCTGCTGCACGGTATGAAAACCGGGCTAACACAGATGAGGGGAAAGCAGCTGTTCTGTGTATCAGCTTAGAGCAGCACTCGTTACAGAGGTGCCCTTTAACAGCGTCCTTTACTGGGCAATGCCGTGACTGCCCAGTGCCACACACCCGGCTGCCCTTGGGGACGGTCCCCGGTGAAGGGGCGTGCCCGGGGCGTGGCCGCGGGGGGTGGGCGGGGGACGGGCGGCGGCGCCGGTGGGAGCGGGCGGAGGGGCTGTGGCTGCGGGAGCGCGCCCGCCCCCGGCCCGGCATCGCCTGTTGCTGCGCCGCTCCTCGCTGGTAACTATCCTCTGCAATTGTGGTTCTAGATGGAGGAGGTGGTGATGGTGGTCCTTGGCAATATTGTTGTTGTTATTATTAGTAGTAGTATTAGTATTATTGTTAGTATTAGTATTTCTTCCCCCTCGGTGCTCACGAAAAAAAGATTAAAATTAAAGTTACTATTACGCGGACTCCCCTGGGAGCAGTTGCCGCTCTCTCGGGGGCAGCGGCCGGCGGGGCGGCGGTGGAGACCGGGGGAGCGGTGCGGGAGTGCCGGGATGACCGTGCCGGCTGCGGGAGCGATGCGGGAGTGCCGGGATGACCGTGCCGGCTGCGGGAGCGGTGCGGGGGTGGCCGAGGCGGCGGGCGCGGTGCGGAGCGGCACGGGGAGCGGGCAGCATCGGAGCGGGGGAAGTGGGGCTCTGCTGTTGGTGTCACACCCTGCCCCGGCACGGCCGTGCCGCTGACTGCTGGCTGGGGCGGCAGGTGTACAGCTGGTGCTTTTTGGTGCAAACCAGGACGAGCTGAGCCAAACCTTTTCAAATTAATCTCGGCAATATAATTACTTTGAGAAATAGGCCCAGCACCGCAGTCCTGATTCAAGTAAGCCCCATTTGAGCCAGTGTGATAGAAATTTTATCTGGGTACAAAGTCCTCTGAGAGTGACTTACAAATACGAGGTAGGGCAGAGAGAGAGACTGGAGAGGGCAGGAGTGGGATACTGAAGGGGAGGCAGTTTTAGCACTGCTGATAACTGAAAATGTTCTCTTGAGGTAGCATTTAGGGACTGATGAGTACTCTGCATCTGTGTTCTGTGAGCACTGACCACCCAGCATAGTTTTCTCTGTCAAAAACTGCTTAGCTGATACATTTAATCTTAGTATTTATTTTTTAAATTAGTTTTTTGTCCACAGGGTCTCACTAAAGACAACTTATTTATAGCTGTAATAGTTTTGAAAATTTCTGAAGGGCACTTCCTGTGCGTCATTATGGAAATTAAGAAGCTGGTTTGCATGTTGCAGATGACTCTGCTGTTTGTCTCCTGCCTGCAAGGTTAGCGTATCCCTACCAGGCTGGCAGCAATCAATTTTTTCCTCTGCTTCTTTTCTTCCTTTGCACGTATACCACTGAATAAAGTGAGTGGAATAGGCTGAGAGAAAAATTTGGATGTCTTTCCTCAAAAGAAGCTGCATAAATGAAATTAAAGGTATGGCTGCAACATGCATAATGGAGGGATTATTTAACACACCAAAGCATTTATAGTTTTCTTTATGTAATCGTCATTCAAGAATCAATACAGTGCCCAAGTGATTTATTTCATCATTGGCTTTTGTGCTTAGCAGTGCAAGATTGAAAGCAAAACGTCACCACAAACAAATACACATTATCTGTGTGCCATGTGGAACCACGGGCTCTCCCCTGCTGGGCTGTGAGCTCTTTTGGGGAGGAGTAACAATGCTTGTGTCTGCTCTGTGGAGCTGCCCTTCCCTGTGTGCTGCTTGGAGCTGGTGGGACACCTCACAGCCCCCCCCTGACACTGCTGTCTGTGGGAGGTGGAATGGGAGTGTTCCTGTTTGCCTTTGGGTTTGGAGGTGGGGTACAACCAGGGTGAGTATCCACACCGGTGAGCCCAGGCACACTCCTGAGTGCCCTGGTCAGATGTAGGTGCATGCACTGAAGATTACAGCTTCAGGAAGGCTAGGAGGACACCCAAAGGATACCACAGTCCTCCCGCTGAAACATTTTGCATGTGTTCCTGCCACTGACAGAGAAATACTGGGTTGCAGACTTCCCTTGGAAGTAGATGTAGAATTGAATACAAGAGTGTGACTTGGGCTTCCTGAGGAACTTTGGCATCCTGTATTTTGCAAGGAGGATGAAATTTTGCTCTTACAGGGATTTCTGGCAAAATATTTCCAGGCTGCAGGGGGATTGGGTTTTTTTCTCCTTTCAGATGAGAGCAATAAGGTGACCTTTGTGTTTGCGAGATCAAAGCCTGTCTTTTTTTATTTCAGCATAAAAGATAATTACAAGAGCTGCGCTTAAACCACCATTTCACTCAAAAGCTTGTGTGAGTATTCCCTGGTGGGAAAGGAGCCCTTTTCCACTTTATCTTCCAGACCCTTCCCACAGTGATGGCAGAGGCCATGACAGCAGCTCGATGATGCCACTGCCACCTGAGCAGAAGTCTGGTGTGACAAGACACATGGGACAGGCTGTGGCCTGGTCCCCCACAGTGTCTGTCATTGATCTCCACTGGAGATCTGTCTTGGGTGACTGGTGGGATGATGCTGTTGCCACCAGCTGCATCCAAAGTGGCCATCTGTATTCCTCTAAGAATTGTCAGGATGTACTAACTGTGAATGAGAAGATCAGCAATAGTGGCAGTCCAGCAGTGGAGTGTGCTGTACACGTTATTCCTGAGTTAGACAACAAGAGGAAACTCACTTCCTTCACCACACTGCTGCATCATGCAGTGCTTCCTGGCTATTAATGCTTTCTCCCTCACATCCCATCACCATCTTCATGATGGACCTGCAATTCCTAAATTTTCCTATGTGTAACACACACTTCAGGTAGACCTTGATAAAAAATAAGTCCTCAGAAAATGCTTGCCCTCTGATCATCCATTCAAAATCAGAGAAAGAAGCAGTGCTCTGACAGGGAACATGGACAGGGTTTTGTTGGGAGCACATGCTTGGAGATCAGAGGGAGAATCTCAGAGCAGAATATCTTTTATTCCTCTGCAGGCACATGTGTAACTTGTACTATGCTGAATAATTGGATTTATATATTTATGTATTTATTTATTTTACAGATAACCTGCAGGTTTTTCTCAGGAAAATACAATCATTCATCTGAAACTATGGTCTCTTCCTTTTTATTAGAGAATCTACATCTCAGTTTTGAGGGATGGATGAAATAAATACCAATTGTAACAGTGTGGGTTACCAAAATGGGATGAATTTCACCCAGAAGCTAGGACCATGCTGCTAGACCTCCTGCTGACCTTTAGCATTGGCAACATAGGGAGCACACAACTGGAAAATTCACAAATAGGTAACAGCATTAGAAGTTGGACTCAAGGGATGGATTTCTAAATTGATCATGGA
Organism: Lanius collurio; assembly: GCA_020086605.1. Classification (NCBI taxonomy): domain Eukaryota; kingdom Metazoa; phylum Chordata; class Aves; order Passeriformes; family Laniidae; genus Lanius; species Lanius collurio. Next base: position 4,010,061 of record JACBWW010000006.1, on the reverse strand, counting down.
CACTGCAAAGAAAACACACTCCTCTCAGTATTTTGCTTTTTTCAGGCTCTCCCCGTGCTGCCTGTAGGCTGCTGACCCAGACAAGAGCTCCAATGCTGGTCCTGCCGCATGCAGGCTTTAAAGTCTGAGTGGGATGGGGAATATTCCCCATTGAAGCGTCTGCTGCCTGTAGGCTTCCTATTTTCCTTTCTCCCTTACCTTGTAACTTGGTGACCTGAGGTATTTACAGTGCATTCATTTCCTTCTCACTTACAGGAAGACCTCTAGTCCATTTATTTCTTATGGGAAGAAAGCAGCCCACTTAATCAGCATTTTAAATAAACCTTAATTTGTATTTTAATCTGCTTTAGTCATATTTAATCTATTTCTACTGTGAACATCCTTATACTTTTGTCCCCCTAGGGTTTTTATCTAAATCAATATTTAACATATTTCCCTGGTTTAAAATTGATGTGTCTTTGTTAGTTTTCATTATTGAACCTTCAATATTTACGCTTCCTTTCCTGTTGTGACATTTTAGCACTAGTAGTCCTTTATTAGATTGTGACTGTATGCCCTTGACTACTGCTGTTTCAGGAAGTCACTGAAGTTGTTTGCAGGGCTTTTTCTTTAAAGAAAGTCTCAGAAGAAGGTCAACACATCTAATTTTGCTCTTGCAAGCCCATTTCCTGTAGAAAGTGGACCACATTAGCTGGGAACACTCATAGGAATGAGCTAAGTAAGCATGCATTTACATCAGAAAAGTTCCCTTCCTCGTAGCATTGAATTTTAATGTAACCCACTGAGTATGAGGTTTGGGTAGATGAACTCCAAAGTTTCCATCCCACCTACATATACACAGTCTTTTCTTCTCAGTGTGTTTAAACTGTGTACAACAAGATGGAAAAGCATAGCTAAAACTCTAGTGTCAAAATATTTGGGGGGAGTTATGTGGCACCACATTTAACATTTGCATCACATTTTAATTGGCAAGTCCAAAAGCTTTTGGAAAAGGAGGTCAGCATCATTCTGGAATTGATTTTCCCAAAGATAAAGCAGTGTAAATGCAGTAGTAAAATATTTGTTTCAGAGACCTGAGTACTTCACAAAATGTGTTTGTTCTCTAGACAGAAATAGCCATATTTGTTATAACCATGGAATTTCTTTCCTCATTATAGTTCCTGTCACCGTGCTGTTGTGCTGCCTAACCTTGAAATGAAAGCAGTTTTGTTAACTTTTTACAAATGTTCGTTGCCATGTTGGGATTGAATTGCCTATCCCTCTCAGGGCAGATAAAAACCCCAAAAAAGTTTCATTTTCTTGTGTGTACTGGTAAAAGGGAGCTAATGTGCTGGGTAAAAGAGGAGTTGAGTGGGGAAAAAAAAATAAACTTGTAAAAGAAGACATTTATTGCCTTTTTTTTTTTTTAAATTTATTTTAAAAGTTTTATATGGTCATCATTTTAGATAACAAGGAAACAAAACCCAGTGTCTGCTCTTAGACGGAAGTTTCAAGTTGAATCACTGAAAACATATCTTAAAATAGTATCTTTAGAAGCAACCTCTTTGTTTCATGACTATGTGAAGAAACATGAGAACATTCTCTGATTTTTATATAGAAAAGGTCCTGAATGATTGACTTTAGGAAGTTGTCAATGTAATTTTTCTTTTGCTTATGGGTAGAACTCCAAAGATGATATTTCAGTGTGTATTACAAACAAGTTCTTCTTTGCATTTACAAGAAAACAAATAATTTATGTCATTGATCAAAATCTCTTAATAAACTATACATCTTTGTACTGTACTTTTAAGGTCAAAAGCATCTGTATTAAGCATCAGCAAACTCTTCCAGCATTTTTGCCCTGTTATTTTCTATCCAGTCCTGATTTGCATGACATTATGTAAAGGGATGATTTTTCTCTTCTTCCCCTCCCCATACATCTGCCATCTTTTTGTACAGGTGGGTGTCATGACTTCACTCTTCCATTTCTTCACCTGGGTATCCGGGTCAGAGTTTTTGAAGTAAAACTTAGATTTCAGATTATTCTGTTTAAGATATCCAGGCATTCCAGGATCTCAGAGTTCAGCCAGGGTTAGAGAAGACAACAAAGGAACACAGCCTAAGTGGAAATAGCTTGGATTACATTTTGCAGTCACAGTGAGGCTATTTGCATGTTAGTGACTTGATCAGCTTGGCTCTAATGATCAAAGTTAGTCAGAACTGTGATTAACACAGGAAGTGTGAGCAGGGACACACAATGAGCAGCAACATCAGTTCATTTTTTTTTGCCTATGCATCAAAATGAAGTAGTTTGTGCATTCTTAGTTTCCCCTAACAGCTCTTTTCTTGGACCCAGCTCATCAGGAGGGGTCCTCACTGACTGCTCTGTTTGAAGGCTTGGCAGAATAACTCCAGGCTCCTCCTGCCAATAAGACCAAGATGAAGAGGAAAGTATCCCACTCACCACACACCCAAAGCCAAATGCCTTGTCCAGGTGTCTGGTGGGGTTGTCCCTCTAAAGAAGCCACCTCTGACCATGGGAACAGGCTCCCCTGCACCTGGTGGGGGTACCTGGAGTGCCATCAATCGATAATCCTGGGGGCATCTGCTGCCTAGGACATGGTGCACTAATAACATAGAATCACATGGATAGATGATGCTGGGGAAGTGGGGCAGGAAAATAACCATCATGCTGCTCCCTCCCTGATGGGGTGAGGTTGGTGGCCACTGAAGGTCTCTCATGCTTGTGAAAGAGTTTGTCTCAGAACCATCATGTACCTTTAAAAAGCTTTTCTTTGAAAAGAAACTGTCTTTGAATATGCATCTCAGTAGGAAGCCTGGGGTTTGGGTAGTATTGGAAGTGTCAGTATGCACAGAGCATTTGGGACAAATAATTTTAAAAGTTCTGCAAGAGAAAAATACTATTTTGCACAGTTTGCTTCTTGATAATGGCAAATGTTTTACACGAGGCAGTAATCAGTTTCTTTATTCTTATATTGTAAACACAGTTCTTGTATTGTCTGTTTGCCTCAGAGAGATTGCTAGGTCATAAAAGAGATACCAAAGGAGAGATACTTCCCAGAAAATGAGGAAAAGATTTATGGTCAATTAGGGAGAGAAAATGTCCTTGCCAGAGCTCCTTTAGACCCACCTTCAGTCTTCTGTAAGTAACAGAGAGATTACACTATTTACTTTTGGTTTCTATCAGAAGGAATCAAAATATTTGTTAATTTAATCACATTTTTTTTAAACAAATAGCATCCTTGTGCTTCATTCTTTTTATTTTGGGCATTTATTCAGTTAAAAAGGCAGTGCAGTATTAATGCTGTGATATACCAATGAGCCCCAGTAATTTTGTGTGAATGCTATAGACATAGGTGAGAAAATAGTTTTTCAAGCAAATTCAAAAGCAGCCCTTAGATAAAGACTGTCATTTCATACTGGTTTTCAGATAACCCCTGCTGCCTGCCCTTGTTGCAAAGCTGTGAGTGCCCAAGTATTTGCCTGTGTCTACAGTTCTTATCTGAATCCCAGTGTCCAGACTTTATCAACATCCATTTTCAGAATTATGTGCCCAAGACAGACAAGTAGAAGGTCAGAAGAGGAACAACCAACCAACAGTTACATCACTATTTCAAACAGTGAGAGGTCTCTTTTGGACAAATGTTTTAGAAATGTATTTTTTGTTTTGTTTTGTTTTTAATGGGAGAAGTAGAATAGATAAGTCAGCAGCAGCTCAGTTGAGCTAGCTTCTTTAAGCAGACTCAAATATTTCTCAGTACCTCAGAATTTCTGCCCCACTGTGTCTTCATTGTCTGCATGCATGTATTTAAATGGGTTTGTGCTACCAGTGGTAACCAGAAATCCTAGTAGCTGCAAGAGAGTTATCCCCTTAAGCTGTGACCCCCATGTGTCTGGCATGCATTTATCCTCTTATCCTTCCTCTCAGAGACTTTCTTGTGGTGGGATTTGAGGCCTCTCTTGTGTTGGCCCAAGTGCACAGAATCTATGCAGTGGCATTGTCCCAGAAATTTCAGACAGACTCATGGAATTGTTTGGGTTGGAAGGGACATTTAAACATCATCTTGTTCCAACTTCCCCTGCCACAGGTAGGAACACCTTCCACTAAACCAGGTTGCTCAAAGCCCCATCCAGCCTGGCCTGGAACACTTCCAGGGATGGGGCATCCACAGCTTCTCTGGGCAACTTGTGCCAGGGCCATGCCACCCTCACAGTAATTAATTTCTTCCTAATATCTACTCTAAACTCATTACTTTTCATCTTAAAGCATGCCCTTGTGAAAATTCCCTCTCCAGCTGTCTTGTAAGCACCTTTAAGTGCTGGAAGACTGCTAGAAAGTCTCTCTGGAGCCTTCTCTTCTCCAGGCTGAGCAATGCCAATTCTTTCAGCCTGTCTTCAAGGAGAGGTTCTCCAGCCCTCTGATCACCTTTGTGGCTCTCCTCTGGTTTTGTTCCTTCAGGTTCATGTCCTAATGTAGCGGTCCCAGCTCCAGAGATGAAGCAGCACTTCAGGTGGCGTCTCATAACAGTGGAGTAGAGGGGGAGTATCACTTCCATTGATGCTTCTTTTGATGCAAACCAGAAGCCTTTGCTTAAATGCCAACTTATTTTGCAGGGCCAGGTGGGAAGACCTGCTGAAAATATGTCCTTAACTAAAAGCTGGGGTTTGAAAGGTACCTGTGTGCTGGGAAGGGAGGCCATGAAATTTTGATGCCAGGCTGCAGAGCAGCTGGTGCATGGGCTCTTAGTAAATGCACAGTAATTTCTTTCTCATTCATGAGTCTACATCTCTTGAATTCACTGAAGAAACATTCCCTTGGGCATAGAGTAGCTGTAGCATCATGGTTCTCGTGCCTGCTGTCCTCACAATGCTGTGTTCAGAAATTAACTTGGCAAAGGCATCCCTGGGCTTTAAGCAGAGAAAGCTCACAGTGGTGAAATCCCACTGGGATATGGAAATACACTTACTTTTACAATTAAAGGCAACAGCTCTTCAGCAACAGAGGAAATGGAGATTGCAACATATAGCTGAGGCTACTGTGGAAATGTAAACAAAAACTAAATCTAGTCTTTGCAAAGTCACCAGCAAACCCTCTTGTTTAAATGGGATTTGCAAGCCAGAGTGTGTCTGCGCAGCTGGGGATGCATTACAGTATTAGTGTGCTGCACAGGAGCATGGTGGCTCTTACTTCTCTGAGAAGGGGGTCAGGAAGAGATGGGTTTGTGGGGGGTTGTTGCAAGCCATCCGAGCCAGACCCCAGTTTTATTTCCTCTTCCTGTTGCAGTTGCAGGAACAGCTCACGTGCAAAGGAGAGAGGGGAACCAGGCAAATTCGTGGTATTTTCTTCAGTGGGAGGTCTTTCCCTGGGTCTGCTATTGTTCAGTGTTTCTGACAGCTAAAATGGATATTTCATTACACAGCTACTCAGTCATGTAATATATAATGCTGTGAAGAGCTCAAGAACATACCTAGTTAAACCTAAACCTTAGATACTTTCCAGAGTAATGCTTAGAAAAGGATTTAGAGTTTCTGCCTGTCAGAAACTCATTACTGCTTGTGTGAAGCTCATAACTCACCAGGTGGCCAAAGACACAGAAGTGCCTGAAGGAGCATTAAACAAGCCAAAGCAAATTTAACCAGCAGGCAGACTGCTCCTGCCACTCTTGACACTGAACCCTCTTTCCCTTAAGCTATTTGATGATTTGTGCTAATCTTTTATCTCATTTCACCTCTCCTGTGTGCCTGACCTTTAGCCCTGGCTAACAAAGTGGATTGAAATAAAAACTAAAGATGCTCCTTCCTTCTTCCCCACCCTTTGCAACCCTCTGAATGATGGTGGTAGAGCAAACCATTCTTGTGTCTGTCTGTTATATCTTACCTCCCTCTCTCTGTCATCTGGCAGAGTGCACGGTCTTTGGGAAATCTGTCTTTCTTCTCCTCTGTCTTTTTTCAGTTCCTGGAACCAGAGTGCCTGTAGGCTCCAGGAGCTTTTGTAGAAATCAGCCATGGGAAAAAAGAAGACACAAAGATGTGAAGGAAAAGCTGAGCACCCGTGAGCATTCTGGAAAAAAAATTCTCAGCTGCATTACACATTCCTCTATGCTTGATGTGCCAGGGAGGGTGGTCAGCACTTCACAGTGGCTGAGGCCATTTTCATCTTCGAGCAGCAGTGTGGCTTCCTGTACCTGGTCCCAAGTTTTGAGGTGGGTTCCTTAGCCAGTCTGTGCATACTGCACATGGCAGCGCTTGCCAGGAGCTTCAGTGGGAACATGGCCAGCAGAATGGGACTGGGGCAATCCCAGCCCCAGTCTCCCTGCATGCCCATGTCTTGTCTTTGGCACAGCTTCAGCTGCCTGGCGAGGGACAGGGATAATGGGGCTGCTGGCCATGCCTCAGTTGTCCATACAGGCCAGTTGTCCACTGACAGGTGATGACATAAGCTGGCCAGTGGTATCATCTGCAGAGATTTCCCTAATCTTCAGTGTTTCCAGGGGTCTATGTCTCTGTTGTTTGGGAACAGCTGAGCTCAGAGCTGATGGAGATTGCCATTCATTGCATAAGGCATGGATAAATATCCAGGAAGAGGCTAAACAGATCTGCCTGAGATCATCTCCAAAGCCATTCTGCTCCCTCACTCGGCTGTAATATTGAGGGATGGAAACTGGGCAGCAAAGCCAAGGGGGGCTAGTGACACTGTCCCTTTTGGGGTTTTGATTTAGGGGATAGGCTGTGTGCACCTGCTCCCTAGAGGTCAATCAGTGCTTGGGAAAATGGACCTCACTGATGACTTGAGGATGACCTGCAAAGATGCCGTGGTCAGTGCATTTATTTAGTGGCATGCAGAGATGAATAGGGCCAAACACTTGCTCCTTGTGCTATATATGCAGGGGATTTTTGGGCAGCTCTCTGGAAAAGTTTGGGTTTTTTCCATGATTTGTGACAGCAAAGAGGGCAAAGTGATCACTGTGTGTCACTTGGATAGCCAAGGGCTTTTCTCCTGGAAGGCCTTGGTTTCTAAATTCCTGACACCACCGACAACACACACCCACACCCATACACACACAAGATCAATACAGTTTGGAGTTTGTTTGCTACTGAATTGTTTAACATTCCAGTTTCCCCTGTACCTCTTGAACACTTTGTCAAAAGAGCAATTAATGTTTGTTTCAAGTTTGTCTTTTAGATAACACTCCAGCTGAAGTTTTGTTCTCTTTTTCAAGAACAGTAGTTTAGGGGCTTTTTGAGCCTTCTGATATTTGAAAACACACCTGATGTCTTTGCCTCATTAGCTTTCAGTGTGCATTAGCCTCAGCAGCACAGAAAATGGAGCAGCTAAGTGAGGATGCAGAAATGAGGAACTCTGCGTGTCTGTGGGTGTGCTCTGCCTGTTCCCTCATGGTGCAGGCAGCTCCTGGATGATACCCACAGGGAGTAACACAAGCAGCATCTCTGGGATCAAACTCGTGCCTCCTGACATTTGTCTGACACTTCACCATGGTACTTGCTTTTGAGTGGTGGATCTTCCATTTCTCTGTGCTCCCTCAAAAATCTTCCACTTCAAAGTTAAAGACTGGTTTTCTCTTTTAAAACGTGCCTTCTGTAGGATTTCTAACTTAATTACTATCCCAATATCGAGGGTCTTCCTGACTATATTCTTAGTCAAGTGCTAAATATGTTGTTTGCTAAAACTTGTCCAAACTTTTGCTCATGTGTGTCTTGGCCACCATTTCTGTCAATGCCTGGCAACTGCTCTGTAGATAGAGACTTTGAGAAGAGGAGCATGCCTTTGGGTGGATACCTTTCAGTTGCTTTGCAGGGTGTATTCACATCTTTTATAGCCTTATCTCAGCAGATCTTCCAAGAAATATCAACGCTGACCAGTAGGAAATGAAGGTGTTTGACCAGGAAGATTAATTAAAAAAAAGCAAACCAAAAAATCAAGGAAAAGCTTGTTTTTTCTTACTTAAGATAAGCAACACTGATACTGAAAATATGAAGGAATCATAACTGGTTTTTTGTGGTGCCAGCTGTAATCAGTGTTCGTCATTGCTAGAGGGGGCAATGTTTCCTCTTTCCAAAGCTTTTTCCTTTCATATTTTTAATTTATATATATCATGAAAGAGATTAATCTCAAATACAAGCTTGACTCAGAAGTCTAGTTAATCACTATGTAAAAACATTATGATGACTAGATTTGTTCACGTTCCTTTATAAAGTAGAGATATGACACGTAAGAGTTTGTTGGATCCAGGACCTTTGCAAAAAGCCTGACCTCCGATCACAGAATAATAGAATAATAGACTCACAGAATCACTTGGATTGGAAAAGACTCTTAAGTTAATGTTAAGTTCGATGGTAAACCAAGCACTGTCAAGTGAACCACTAAACCATGTCCCTGAGTGCCTTATTTGCACATCTTTTAAATATCTCCAGGGATGGTGACTCAACCCCTTCTCTAAGCAGCCTGTTCCTGCTTAGGGAAGAAATTTTTCCGAATAACCAATATAAACCTCCCCTGGCACAACCTGAGGCCACTTAACTCTTGTCCTGTTACTTGTTACCTGGAAGGAGAGATTGACCCCAGCCTGGCTACAGCTTCCTTTCATTCAGCTGTAGAGAGATCTCTTCTGTGTTTGATTTCCATATGATGCCTCCACCAGAGAAAACTCACGCAATCTTTTTTTGTCTTCCTTCAGCTTCAGTAGATGCAGGACACGTTCCTTCTGAGCTGACACTCAGCACAGGGCACGGACAACCTAGTGCTGGCTTTCACCCTTCACCTGCAGGAGGATCACAGGTCCCCCTGATGCAGCTTCAGAAACAGGACTGGCTCTGCAAACGCAGCCGTGGCAAGGCTGGAAACAAAACCCCTTTGGTTCAGTGGTGTTGGGGGAAATATGTTTTTTTTCAGATATGCCGTAGAAACCCAGAAAATTCCTTCTGTGTTATGCAGAATTTCCCCTCCTGACGGGGAACTAGTAACTGCTTGTAAGTGTTTTTGAGCAGCAGTTCCAGTGCAAAACTTGGGGCCAGGCTTGCATGTGAGAGGCTGCAAACAAGAAGTGGAGATTCTGATTTGAACACCCTTGCAAAGTCTATGTGGAATGCTGGCTTCAAAGAAAGCAGAAACTGCTAGGGTAGGAGGGAGGAAATGACAAGAGGTAGATGGAAAAGCGGGGGAAAAAAAAGAGAAAATGTGCCAATGAAAAATGAGATAATAAAGGGAAATATGCCAAAGAGAGAGGAAGAGATACAAGAAAATAGCTTTTTAAAAAGCTGAGAAGAAAAAGAAAAAAAACTAAGGTAAATGCAAACAGCCCAGGATGTAAAATTTCTAACATTTAAAAATCTATAGTCAGACCCTATGAAGTCAGAGTGTTCAAGAAGACACATATGTGAGTGAACCCATTTGCACATGACATTTTGTTCGGTCCTACAGGTATTTGTGTGCAAATTTTCATCTGGATCCAAAGGAAATTAATTATTCTTTTCTTGACAAAAAGCTGGCTGCTGTTCAGGAGAGCAGTGTAATTTATAATCGTGGGGTTTTTTTTCATGCTGTGGTTTGCAGCAGAGGGCAGGTACTTGAAATTTTGGCAGTGGGCTGGCAGTGCCTGAGCTTGCAGCAGAACAGCTTTATCTTGGGTGTGACAGCCACCCTGGGGATGCTGCAGAGCCCTGCACCCACATTCTGGGCAGGGCAGGGGCCCTGGGGAAGCCCATTCTGTTACCATGTCAAAGCCAACTATGGTTCACTCACCAGAAATTGAGTGAGATTGAGGCTGAAAGTACATGAGAAGGTTGGTTAACCAGGAGTCAGCTTCTGCCAGATACAGATTCTCAAAAATCATTACTTTGTTTCCTCACAGTTTTGCAAAAATAACTGGCATAATAAGTTTAATTAAAAATAAAAAAAAACATTTTTTCATTTGTTTCTCCATGTTTTTCACTTCTGTAAGCCTCTGGCCAGCTGACCCACCGAAGTCATGTTTTCTTGTGTTTCCTCCCATCACAAAGTCAAATTATTTCCTGAAAGAAAACCAGGAAAACTAGGAAACACATTGGACTGAGTTAGGGTCTTACCAAGACTCTGGTTTTCTCTTGTAGGACTACCAAAACAGAAAAGGCAGTATTGTTGCAATGGCCTCCATGAACAACACTTCTAGACCCATATCCATCTTGGAATGGGCTTATCAGGTGGGAGAGTCACTGCCAGTCTCTGCTGGAAATGTGGGACTTGCACACTGTCCTAGGAGAGACTTGGAGGTGTACCCTTCTCCCACTGCAACCAGACCTGGGAGCTAACAGGGGCCAGGCTTCTCCAACCTCTTCTTGTCACTCTCTCATCAAGTAAAACCTAAGATTAGCTCATGCATTGTTATTAATATTTCACTAGTACTCCCCACTGCAGCAAATGGATGGTTTTGATCAATAATTCATGATTGGGCGTAGCCTATTAAATTTGAAGTGAGGTGTATCCTTTCCTGTTATTTATTTATTTATCATTGCTTTTATTTTACAGGGTGTTTTTTCCCTGCTGTTTCATTTTTCACTTGCTTAAATGCCTCTCCTTCAAAGTTCAGACTGCTTGCAGGAAATTTATCTTGTGCCTTACGACTTTTAAGTAAGGCTAAGCTCTCTGTGAGGGCCCGAGACTGAGCCATAAGGAAAAGTTTCAGACCCCCTCAGTCACTTCAGTGCAGGAGATCTCTTTGAAACAAATGGTTTGGGGAATTTGGTAACAAATCTAACTGCTCAAAGCTCATCGATGGCCTCAGAGCTGTCTGCTTTTTGTTTCACAGGGATATTTGGCTACTTCTACTGAGGGAACAACCATCTCCAAGATCAGCTATCAGTCATTGCCCTGTCCCCTCCTTTGGCGGGGGGGGGGGGCTGTTCTGTTGAAACCCTCCTGCACACAGGTTTTGGGGAGTGTAAATCTTTCTGGGCTGGTTGCAGGTTGTGTCCCCTAGTTAGAAGTGGCCTTTTGCTTTGCTTTGTGGAAAAAGTCTACTCATAGCTTATTTGATTTTTGTGGCTCATCTTGATTCACAAATAAGTTGGGTTGTAGATTTCCTTAGAAGAGTCTAAGACAGGTTTCAGAGTTTAGGTCTTGGAAACTGAAAGATGCACAAGCTGTGAAATCATAGACCAGTCTCCCAGCCTAGCTTTAACAGGCCATTATTCTCCTCATTGTTCCAGATCCAGGGAAAAGGGTGAGGTTTGGAGAGGTGCTGATCTGATAATTACCCCACCAAAATCATGCTTTTCAGTATGACAGAACTTCTTTCTACATTCCTCTTTCTCCAGCCTTGCCGGTACCGATGTTGTGACAGGTTCAATGGGTTCTCAATGGGTTTTGCATTCTTAAGGCTTCTCCTGGCATATATAATGCAGGAAGAACACAGTGTAAAAGGTCTGAGTTTCACATACATTCTGCAAAGCCCCCAGTCCGTAGTATTCTCTCTCCTGCAGAGATCACAGGTGGCATTTCAGGGTACACTGCTAACACAGACCCAGCAGTGGGTCAAATTACCAACTTGCACCTGAGCACATGCCATCAGAGTAATAACTCCTGCTTCAGAAAGACTCGTTTACCTTTCAACAGCATTGAAGTTCTCAGGGTCCATATTCAGAGGCAGGTTGGGACCTAAATCACTAGTGGTTACCAAAAGTGTCACTAACTTTAATAGGAACAAGGACAGAGTCACACAAAATAAAGGTGCAATTCAGATAGCATCAAACTGCAGTGGGAATTAGATCAGGTCTTCTGTACTTATATATGAGCAAGATATTATTTGTTCAAAGGAGATAATTTTAAAATAATTTCCGTTATTTTGATTTGCCCTAGTTTTTCATAGACCAGGTGTTCTCCCCGTAAAGGGCTCATTTAAAATTGTGCTGTCATTAAATCAAAGACACTTTGCAAGTTCCACAAGAAGCTTTCATTCAGCTTGGAAGATCTGTGTTGCAGTCCCCACTCTATTCCCTACCACACTCTTCCCATCCTGTGGATATTCTTGGATAGAGGGCATGTGTACAACCTGTGACTGTATCAGCTGTGGCAAGGAAGATGTTGCATTATATGAGTGTGATTTTGCAAATTAATGGTTTTTGGAGAAAGCAATTTCCTGAAGAAGAAGCAGCCTGCAGGAAGGCAGAGGTCTTGGGAGATTGCAGTGGGCAGTTAAAAACGCGAGAGCCAAGATGTGTGTGCCTGGAAAGGCCACCACAGTAATACACTTCCCTAATTCCCATTAGGAAACGACTCATCTACAGCAGATCCCAGCTCCCTCCTCAGTCAGGGTTCCCTGCAAACCCCCTCTTGGCTGCCAGAACACAGTATTGCCAAGTCAGATGAAACTGCTGGACCTCTTCTTAGGCAGATGCCCCAGATCCTTCAAATGTAATTCCCTTCATTAGTGGAAGTGGGATTACTGGTTCCTGCATGCTTTTGGGGTTGTCACTTACCTTGCTCAGAAACATCCAAGCCTCATGGCCAGTGAGCACAGGCTGTTGCTGCCCTTCCCAAGGCTCCCCAAGGCCCCCGAGGGTGAAGGGGAGGAAGGTGAGAGCCCGTTGGCAGGTGAGGAGGTTGAAGTGAAAGTGCTCTGTCACTCAGAGCTGTGGGGCTGTCTCGGGGGCAGAGGAGAGGAGGAGAAAAGTCATGGAAGGGTTTGAAGCCTGAGGTGACACAGTCTGATGGATCTGCAGTGAAGTGTGACTGCACTGCACAGGCAGCAGGACAAGTGTCAGCACTGCAAAAGCTACATGGAAAGGAAGGTCCTTCAGGCACAGGGACAATAAGGGGCAAGACTTTTGAAGTGTTGTAGTGGTGACAACAGGGGGGAGAACACGGGTTTTGACCTTTTCATCTGTGTCTGTTTATAATTATAGTTCTCCCTCTGTGAGTGATTGGACACAGTGCATGCTAATTTCTGGTACTTAATTTATAGACAAAATTTTTGTCTATAAATCTTTGCTATTTCCTGATGTCTTTTCCTGTAATTGGAGGACCACCTCTCCTTTAACTCTTTTACCTTTCATGCATGTAAATCTCAAAGCAGCTGCATTGATATGTTGGCCCTAAGACTGAAGCTACAGGTCAAGTGTATAGTTTTTCTGAGGTGGGACAGTAATGGGCATTTAACTCAGTGCCACAGTACAGCCCATCCTAGCAGCAGCTGGCCTGTTCCTAGCCATAAGCATGCTTTGTGGCAAAATACAAGCTATTTGTATTGAAGAGTTAAATTCAACACCCTTCTAGGATACTAGTAGTATAGTGACATCTTGCAGTATCCTGCCCTGTTTAAGAAATTACTTTAGAGAGATCATTCTCATGGAATCATACATTGTCAGCAATACCACAAACGACCACCACAGGGGTACAAGTTAACCAGGTACAGGTGAGAGACAACTATTGCACCATCCCACTTAAATGTGTTTCAGTGCTGCCTAATAAAATTGTTATTTGAGTGATGCTTCAAGGATGCACAGTGCAAGGTTTAAATAGTGTGTCATGACAGGGCTTCAGCTGCGATTGTGTCTAAAGACTACTTAAGTTTAATAATATTTGGTGAGACAGCATTATCAGGTATACATAGTGACACTCCAGCAAGTCTTGAAATGAGGCAGAAAAAGGGATTCATGATCCACATGGCAAATACATCTTTTGTTTATGTGGGCCTCAGAAATCCATCATACTTTCAATTTCATCCTTGTTGCCCTTGTATTTCCAAGCTTTTTTGAACACTTCTTTAACACAGCTGGTGCCTAGGGAATGTGCTGGTGTTGAATCAGTGCTGAGGACACAGTATTGAGCTCAGTCTAGGTCATGTGAATATAACATACCATACAGCAGGGTGGAAACTCTGAGTCCCTCTCCTACCTTCTTCTTCTCAAGAGAGGGTGTAAAGAATGTTGAGCAAACATATCTGGTGAGGAAACACCCACCCCAGTTTTCCTGTGCAAGTAAGATGTTAGATTTAGAGCACACATCCCTTTGGTGCCCTCTCCTTTATTATTTATTTTAGACATTGCAACATTTAATGGGGTGTCAAAGAGACCAACAAAAGTAATTAAGGATTTGGAAGAGGTCTGTAAGAAAAAAGCTGGGGCAAACCATCAGGCTGGTGTAAAATATCCTAGAAAACAAGGAAGATGAGCTGTGGAACAGCTTATCAAATAATCAAATACCATAGAGGAAGTATTTTTAAATAGAAGTAAGTAACCAAAAATGCCTGGAACATTTTTCGATGTCCTTCTGAATAGAAAAAATGTATGTGTGCTTCAAGGATGGATCTCAATTATGGAGATTTGGTCATGAGAGGGCTTTCTTGTAGCTCTTTACAATAGCGTACAGCTGATGGTCCAGCTGGTCTGGTGAATTGTGAATGACAACTTTTTCATTAAAGACATACCATTTGGTAATTTTTTTCACCTGCTTGTTCTCAGAGGAAAAAGTCTTCTGCAATGCTGCATCGTCAGAGTTTGAAAGATAGTTTATATTTGCATCCATCAAGCACTTTTATAGATGACCCTCAGTGCATTGGGAAACATGTCCTTGAAATCAGTGTCAGTTGTGAGGTGGTGTGAGGAGCACCATGTCCTTTTTCAGGCTCCCCTGTTGAATAAAGGCTTGGACAAACTGTAGGGAACACCAGGATGGTGTCTGGGATGGAGCACAACAGATCAGAGAACAGGGAGAAAGAGCTCAGCTCATTTAGCCAGGAGAGGAGAAGGCTTAGAGGGACCTTGGTATCTACACCAACCTAATCTGAGTTTATAGAGAAGATGGAGTCAGCCTTTTGTCAGTGGTGAGCAGTGAGAATGAAAAGGTTACAAATTGCATTGAAGGAAATTCCAACCACTTGCATGGAAAAAAGCTTTCACAGGCAGGGCAGTCCAGTGTTGGCAGAGTTTGTGTGGAGATGCTGAGGAGTTTCCATGCTGAGGAGTTTCCATGCCTGGTGACTCTGCTGCCCCAGCCTGGCTTGGCAGCCAGCCCTGCCTGGTGTGTGAGGTGGCACTGGCTGCCCTTACCATCAAAGAGAGGAGGTGTTTCGGTGTGCGTGTGCTCCGTGAGTGAGAGCAGAAGCGAGAGGAAGCGGCGCGAAGCAGTGGACCTATTGGAGAAGTACTGAGTTCAAGAGCAGAGAATGCTTCATTTCCTTATAAAGACAAAATCTATTTCATCTATGGTGTTCGTCATGGTGTGGTGTCACTACTCACTTCCCTCTCTGGGCTCAGTCGTGGGCGCGCACTCTTGGGCTTGCTTAGTTGCACTGCAGAAGAGTTTCCGTGTCACGCAGTGACGGCTGCTTTGCAGTTCCTCCACCCTACAGGACCTTTGGTTTGTTCAAGGAGTTCTCCCCTTTCTGTTGAATTTGCAGCGGCTGAGCTGTTTGTTGCTCTGACAGTTTGGACCCACCACTTGAGCCCAGGAGGTAAGATTACAGCATCTGGTGTTGTTTTTTTGGTGAGCTGCTCTCACTGAGCATACCAGCAGTTTAACTGCACAGGAAATTGTGGTTGCCATGAAAAAGTAGAGCAGGTTCTGAATTAGTGTGAAGCATTTTCCAGTAGTCTTGTGCATGGCATTTCTACTGATCTTCAAGAAAGCATTTGATGGATTTAATTGGGCAGAGTGGGTTTTGGCTGAGAAGAATGCTAATCTTGGGGTTGGCATTGGCTTGGAAGGGCACGGTAACATAAGAAGCCATTATTTAGATTGCAGACTGGATCCATGTAAGAAGGTAATTTTAATTCCAGTGATGAGAAACACTGGTACATAAAGATGATGTATTTTGGCTTGTAGTGCTTACAACATAATCTGTTGCCTGTTAGGACATTTATAGCAGGCTTTTAGAAATGTAATTTTACTTTCCAGTGGATAAATTAAACTGATTCGTGGAGGCCTGATTGTAGTAGGAACTTCTCCTTTAAAAATAGTGACATGGGGTGGCCCTAACATTATATTTGCCTTTTCAGATCTTGACTGATGAATCTGGTCAGGTTTGTCCTACATCTTCTTTGGGATTTCTGCTCAGGCTTTAGATGACTTGTGAATATCTACAGATATTTTAGGTGGTAGTATTGTGAACAGAAGTTTCTAGGTTTAACTATCTGCTCTGTGAGAGCAGTAGCTTTGCTGTTTTTTTCATATAGCAATTACCTTGGCACATGGATTTGAACACTGACCCAATGGAACCTCAGGTCTTTGTTATCACAGCCAAAGTCACAGTTGGCTGACTGATCTTGTACTGCTACAGTGTCTGGGGAAGACGATCTCTAGCAAATGCAGATGGGGTTTGATTCTCTTGCTAAAAGCAGATCACACCCTGAAACCCTCCTATAGAGGATCCAGCATGTTTCACCTGCTTCCCCCTTTGCCTGTCACACAGGAGCAGTCTGGCCTTGTGAGCTGGGGAAGCTCACGAGTTCACGAGTAGACAGGAGATGTGGAAACCCCCTCCTTGGTGGGAAACTCCATTAAGAAGTGATGCTAGAGCCAGGAGGGACTGGGAAGTACCTGCCTGCTTGCTGGTAACATGAGCAGGGGTTTCTGCTTCAATCCTGACCTTAAGGTCCAGATCTACTTAGCTCAGAAGCTGAAGACGGTGTTCACTCTATATATCAAAAAAGGGATGTATTGTATTACTGGGTTTGCATCTGCTTCCTCAACTGAAACTGACTGTTTTGACCAAATATTATTATGGTTATAAAATGTTTGTACTTAAACAAATCTAGTGGTGTTGCTTCTCTCCTCTTGCTCACAGCAGAACCTGCTACACACTCCATTGTCTTGTATTTTGCTATTAATTTTTTTGACCCCATTTCTTTCTGATTTCACTCACGAGCAGCTTAAAATGTAGCTGTGTAGCTTGGTGCAGAGTTATCTTAATAGAGAACCTACTGTAAAAGTTATTGCCATTTGTTTTTTATAAAGCATGAAAGAACAAAGAAGAGATTGAGTAAAGAGGAAAGGAGACAGGGGAGGTCAGTGGAGTGTGGTGCATTCAGAAATGTAGTTCATTTTCATACTCAGTCCCTCCATGCAAAACAGCTGACTCCAGTAAAATGCTGATACAAAACGTAAAATATTAATCAAAATGAAAAATAATTAGGAAAAAATCTGTAATGGTATTTAGGTGCTTCAGGGTGGAGTACGGGAGGTTCTGTTGGACACTCTGTGCATTTTGCAGTTATCCAAGGGGAAAGATGTAGGATGGGAAATAAATTCCTGTGCCTTGGTGAAACAAGTAGGATGTCCTAGACCTGGAGGCTGTGTCCACGGGCAGGACAGTGGCATGTGAGAGGCATGAGAGGGATGCCCAGTGACAGGGCTTGGGGACCATGCCATAAACCAAATCATTCTTCAGAGGAAAGGGGAGCAGGAGGACTGTGCCTTCTGCTGCTCCAGGTCCTGCTTGGGTTCCCCACTGCACTCTACAGATCCCAGTACAGCACCATTGCAGGATGGATGTCCAAGCAGCAGCACAGCTGGTAAGGAGGGCTGTGTTAAGGTGTGCTCTCCTTTTTCTGGTCTGATTTTTTGGGTGGAAGGGGCTGGTCACTGGTGAAATCACTGAGGTGTCCTGCAAAACTGACGACAGAATCCAGCTCCTGGCATGGGAGTGACAGCAGCAGATCCATTGTGGAACCAGTCAAATGCAAATATATGTTTGTGTCTAAAAACCTCATTTTTTACAGCTGGAACATGTTTCTAATAATTGCCATGCACAGAGGAAGTGTTTTCCTGCAAATGAGCTGGAAGAACAGGCCCTCTTCTCCTTTTCTTGCATCAGTTACCAGGCTTCCACAGGACATTTGGGACTGAGGCAGTACTTTGCAACCTGACCTCTTGCTATCAGACTGAAGTACACAGGAATAAGAAGAGAAGATTTTATCTGTCTGTCCAGGGTTTTATGCCCATCCACCACCTGAGTCATGATGGGGCAGAGTTGGGATGGCTTCTCATACCTAGATCAAAAGCATCCCCTGCAGAGGCTCTCCTCTTCCCCCACCTTTGTTAGTGAAGATGGAGCTGGATGGGACAGGGCTTTCCATGCCAAATGGGACATCTGCTGAATGACTGAAGTTGTTTGTCAGTTTGAGAATCAAAATGTTCCTTGATCTATGGAAAAATGTTTTCACTTTAAAGCTAGCCAGCCTGTGTTGATAAAGAGATGGGAAAGATAAGTGACCCAACAAGAAATGTAGTGTACTGGATCTATTTTTTATTTTTTTAAGAAGAATTCTACAGACTCTGATTGAAAATAATATGCACATATATGCTGTCTCCCTGCTAGGATGTATCTGACAGATAAAAGACACATAAGGAGAGTATTTATAGGTTCAGAGCTCTGCTTTTTCAATGTCTTAATTTTCTTGAAGGATTAGCCTTCCCTGCCACTGAGTGGTATATTGGAAGGAGATCTCCACCTCTTTCCAGACCCTGTGGATTTTCCCTTCCTAAGCCCTGTTCACCAGTATTTGATTTAGAACTCAGGCATCACATTGACAAATAAGATCTTTTATAAAATGGAACATTAAGAAAATAACTCATGGGCATCACTGTGTTCTTTCTGAACAGTGATAAATGTCTTTTATCTGTATTTTTTTTCAAATTGTGTAAGAAAAAAAATAGGTGAAGTGCAACACCCTAATAATCCCAGTGCCTGCATACACGGTGAGATTTGCTGTTGCAGACAGCAGTCTTTTAAAAAGCCTTTGAGGCAAAGATTGTCATTTATTGTGGGCTAAGTCATGAATCTTTGTAATGTACCAGGGGGGAAGTATTTGCCATAACTTCAGAAAGACTCCTCTTGGTGTTTTGAATACTGATTTAAACAGCAAGATCCCACCCAAACTGAAGGTACTGTGATCCAAGTTGCCCATTGCTGACAGAGCCAAGTGTGTTTCTGCTCCTTCGGGATTTAAAATTTAGCTCAGCATCTTTGATGAAATTAAAAAAATACTCTTATTCATCTATAGTTATTTCAGCAGGGAAAGTGTCATACTCCTATGTACACAACATGGAAAATGAACTTTTTTTAATAAACCACCTCATGCGTTTGAAAATGTTGCAGTTTGTGCTTCTTAAATGATTTTCAAAATTGTTGTGTAAGAAATGTAGTTCAGGCATGCAGTTCCAAACCTGTTTGTGTTTGCTGACATTGTCAGCCATGGTGAGTAGCTGTCTGAGTAGCTCACCAGCACGGAAGAGATACATGGACTCTAGTTTTCATCTTACATCCTGAGCAGAAGAAAAAAACTGTCTCAAAAAAAACATCCATTCAATGTGCCTGGAAGTTGTGACACCAAACAAGAACAAAGGACATTGATGGGATTGCTTGTTTGTCTAAGAAGGCTGGATACCCCAGAGCTACCACTGCAAATAATCACTGGCAGCTCACTTAAATTTAGCATTAAAGCTACTATCCTATTTTGCTGTGGGTGCAGTATGGATCACCCTGGTGCAGGGATATAAGCACATTGTTTTGATCAGAACTGTAAGAGAAACAACAGCTAATAATAGGTATATGAGAGAGAAGCATGATAGTAGCAAATAAGCTGAGACTGTGAAGTTTAATTGAGAGATACACTTTTCTAGATTATGCAAAAAAGCATGTTTGGCTGATTGTCAACAAGATGGCTTTGCCTGCTACATTTTAGTTGGAGGTTTTTGCTGATGAGTTCAAGATGAAACTTTCAAATTGAGGAACTTTTAGGCCACACTGCTGTAGTTTGTAGCATTGATTCTTCTTTCAACATGAGATCTACTGTGTAATTTCTCTTTTTTTACCCTTTAGTGACAATGAAAATGGCAAAAACTTGTCTCCAGAAGGAAGGTATCAGAACCTAACTCAAAAATATTCTTCTCTTGTCTCCTCCTCAGCCCTTCCACACTGTAGGAAATCAGCTGAGACCAATCATTAGAAGAGACATGCATATGGATATTTGGACTTTTGTGTGGTATATTATGAGAGAAAGGTAGAGGGACATATTTCTCGGGAGGAATATCCTATCAGGGATATTTTGATGAGTGACCAGAAATGGGCAGGTATGCAAAGGCACAATAAATACGAGACAAAGATTGAATATGTCTGAGATACTCTTGTTTTCCCTTGTATTTTTCTGGCCTTCAAGATGCTTCAGATCTATCACAAGAGTTTCTGAACAATTCTTTCTCTTAATCCTGTCTGCTGATGGCATGATCCAGGGCTGTGCCTTGGGGGAAGATTGCTGAGGGTGCATCTTTGATGTCAGCTGGGAGGGAAAGTCTAATGCAGAAAAGAGCTGGGGAAGTATTCCCCAACCCTTGCAGAAAGCTGGACTTTTGAAATTGAATTTGTGAGTGAGATGGGAAAGAGAAAAGGAGTTAGAGCTATGAACTCTGGTAAAGTAAAAGGCAGAGCTTCGTGTGTGTAAGGGGACAGTCTCACACTGCCCCATGCAACTCTAACAGCTGTGTTTTGCAACAGCGAGTGCCTCTTACTTCATTGCTTTCAGAAAAAAAAGTTTGAAGATAGCAGGAAATTCATATTTGCCAGGGAACATGTGCCATGTCCCTCTCCAATAACTAGCCAAGTTATATAATTAGCAAAGTGCTAGTGCGTTAACAAAGCAAAGCCCTGATGGTACAAAGTGAGTAAATATTAGTAGTTTCTTTGACTTTCTTGACACCAAATTCACAGTTAAATTGTTCCTGGCTATATATGTTTGTGAAAAGTAGTGTTGTCCCATGAAATTTACTTATTTGTTTTGGGGAAAGGTACAACTTTATGTCTATCTATAAAGTGCCATTTCACATCTTCAGGGTTTTCATTGCCTTGCTTGCAACAAAGCTTAAACACTGAAGCAGTGAAGAAAAGTATGAAACAAGATAACCATTTAATAAAAGTCTTGGAAACCTTGAGGTTTTAATGGCTTTGTCATTTATTATTTATCTTGCATGGTAGGTGTACACTTTGCCAGGCAATGCATAACACGGCAGCTCCTCAGACTATGGCTTCAAAATCGAAAAGAAATGAAAGAACGTCAATATGACTGTGTTTCAATTTAGCAGTAATGTTCAGGTTTGAGATTATTTTAGTTCTTCCTTTATATTCCAGTCTGAAAATAGTTTGCTATTAGATTTCTTGAAACATCAGTGTGGTCATAGGTTCTTCTGAGGATAAGGTTAAATAAAAAGATGCTTTAGGGCATGGCTGTAACATACTGGTTGGAAATGATGTCAGGGAAGGGAGTGCTCTGTTAGAGGCTCTTTTGATATCAGTTTGCTTCAATTCCCAGCAGCTTAGGTGAGAACCTCTTCCCTTTTCTACACTATCCTGTAACTCAGATGTCTTCTACGGAGGAAAGAGTGTACTTGCACAATTTTATGTTTTGCTTTTGCAATAATGGGTTTATGCTGCTTAGCAAACAAAAATGAAGTGTCACTGCCAGGCAATGTTGTAATCTGGGTGTCCTGAAGCCATCTGAATCTCAGACTGTCTCAGGGAGTGTTTTATCTTGCTTATGAATGTTTATTACCTTGTTTGCAGTTCCACTGCCTTTCTTGCTCTGACCCAAAGAGCTGTCCTCCCCTCCCTCCTCAGCACCCTGTCTCAGCATCGAAGCATGGGCTGACTTTCACCTCATTCTCCCTAAGACACTTCAGTTCTTTCACTGATCTTCCATCACACCATGTTCAAGGCCCTTCCTCCCAGCTGCTCCTGATCTTCATTATCTCCTTTGTGCTGACAGCTAAGCTTTTTGCATTCAGTCTATACCAAACTCCCCTCTGTCCTGCCAGATCTCTCCTCTGCCAGTTTTTCCTCTTTGCTTCTGGCCATACATCGCTTTACTCAAAGCCATTGCCTGGTTCTCACCACCTGATTTTCCCTTTGCTCCTCCCTCAGATCGTTCCTCAACAAATGTTCCCTTCAAAGAAGCTCTTTCAACTTGTTCACATTGCTCATTCATACATTCTCCTTTGCTCATCCATACATTCTCCTTTGCTCTTATGTCATCCTCTGCGTTTTCTTCTCTTCATCTGCCTGGTCATACTGATTTTGCAAACAGTTTGGAGTAGAGCAGTGCACTATGTGCTTACAATGCCTCATGAGTTACCAGTAATTGAACTATCACCCAGGATTGCTGGATGCCCTCTTGATGGGATGCCCAGAATGTTTTCAGTTTGCATTGGGGATGGTGAAGTGCTGAAAGTGGTTGACCCCTAGAAGCAAATGGCTCTGCTCTTGGCTGGTTAAATCAATAGAAAATATTGGGCCTGACCCTCTCCCACTCCTATCCAGAAGCATTGTACACATCTGTGTGCCTAAATATTATCTTTTAATAATCTAATTAATAAAATAAGCATTTTATATACTGAAAGGTGGCTTTTTGGAAGGGGATTTTCTCCTTTTTTGCTGTGTTTTGCTAAAGCTTTGGACTTTTACTCACTTGATTTCCTTATGTTTTGTTTTCCCTACTTGAACAACTTAAAAAACAACAGTTATTTTTCATTGGGAATAACTCCGAAGCCTTTAATCTAAAAATCTGGTTTTCTTTAATTAGGGCTGACTGACAGAGGGTGCCTGTCCAAATCTCACCGTTGTGAAACCACAGTGGGTATTAATCAGCAACACCCAGTGGTGTTAGATGCTGGAACTGAGAGGCTGAAATCAAGAGGTGATATGGGGGTGAAAATGTAGGCGAAACTCAGCTGTGTGTTGGAGCAGGCAGTGACCATCCTTCTGTCACCTGAGCACAGCCACCCCTCAGGTGATGGAGGACCAGTCCTCGTTCTCGGTGTGCACCTGAGATACATCTGATTGCTCAGCTAAGTGTAGTTACCCTCACAACAGAGTGGATAATACTGACCTAAAGAAGATGTCAAAAGGGGTCATTGCATCAAAACCCTTCACCCTATTATGAATTATTAGTATAAATGTCCACATATGTAAACATATGTACTACTAATAGGATTCTCTGTATTTAACAGATTACTTAGTGACATATCAGAGGTCATAACTTCTTATGCAATCAAGAAGAGGCCATTTTATGTTGGTGATACTTTTTTCTCAAGGTTACTTTGCAGAAGTAATATTATGGGCAATAACTTGTGGTGTTTCGTGCCTTTTAAGCTTGGAACAATCTTCATGCTATTGAAAGTTGTGTTGCAAATTATGTTGCTTGATCAAGTGAGTGGACTAGAAGGAATGATCTTGCAGTGGAATATGGATTTTCTGGCTGATAGTGTAAGATTTTCATGTGTCCAGGTGCATCTTAGTTAACCCACAATTTGTAAAAACACAGAGCAGGCAACAGAAAAAAGCAGCACCGAAGAATCAGAGGCAGGAAAGATACCAGGACAGACTGGGGGAAGACTTTGGATCTAATTTTACCCTAATATACACAAACTACATTGCTAGTGGATCATGGGGGTTTTTAAAGGTAATCCTTGAAAGTATGATGGTTAGAACCCACTGCAAGAGCAATGGCATTATGGATTCTGCTGCATTTCTCTATTCATAAAGCTTGGAGTGAATGAACAGATCTTTTGTTGCTGTCCTCATCTTAAAACTACAGTGATTAGGCAGAAAAAAGGTGCATGATACTACTGGGAGACAGCAGACAAGAAGTTAACCACATGAGGTTGTTTTTGGGCTATATCAAAGCCATGTCCATTGTGATTTTCACAGCCACAAGGAATCAATGCATGAAGTCATGAGAGCATTGAATATGAAGCCCAGATAGGCTGTACATAACTCTGTGTTTTTACAGAGGGCTATAGCAAATTTTTTTTTGTTTATTTTTTAAATTATGATGTGTTAATTTTAGTTTGAGAATGGCATATTTCTGATTTTTTTCCCTCATTTGAACACTGTAGCTACAGCAACCACTTCCCAGGATCAACTCCAGTTTCCATTCTATTCTATTTAAATAGTTGTGGGATTAATTAATACTTAAAGAGACATAGGACACTAGAGTCATTCTCTACAAATATAGAATAATAGACAGTCTGTCTCCTGAACAGTTTCCTCATGAATAGATGCAAGGGACAGTAGGTGCATGAAAAAGCAGATGGGTATAATGTGCATCTTCTGGCAGTGTATTTAATGATGTGATAAAAGGAAGTGAACTTTCCCTTTCTAGTTATTAAGAAAAGTGCCTACAAAGTGAAAGTCTAATCCTTCCTCCTGTTTTATATCTTTGATGAGAGGAAAGACGGGAAAACTCTTTCTGGCCACGCATTCCTAAAGCCACCCAACCTCAGGCGCTTAGACTTTGGGAAGAAAATATTTAAACTCCCCATGTATCCAGGGAGAGAAGTAGCTGACTTTTGGGAAACCAGACCTTCACAAGGTCTGAACACCTTGTGAAGGAGCTTCTCTCCATCCCTCCACCTTATAAGGGTGAGCAGCCTCCTCATTAGGTACCCAAATGTAAGTGGTGCAAATGTCCCGTGGGGCTGCTGCTTCTCTGCCAGCTCTGCTGAAGAAATGGCTGGTGAATTGTGTTTCCAAGGGGGAATAACAAGAACGAGCACAATTTAGTCTGTTTTCTCCATGAGAAACAAGAGCTAGCAGAGGTAGGATTTAATTCCAGTTAAATTAGTATAAATAAAACTGTTGGAATTTTGAGCAGGGCCTGGCAAAATGACAGGAGGGACACAATTGTATCTCATCTACACAGGATTTTATCTCTTCACTTGATTTCAGGATACTGAGAGGAGCTGCCTTTTCAGTTATGGCAAGCTGCTCCAGGACTTTGAAATCCCAAGTAAAAACCTCTCTGTTTCATCACAGTTGCAAGCCCAAAAAGCACCAAATGAAAACAAGTGTCTTCTTCTTGCAGACCTGCCACTCAGAGAAGTAAGAAATGGCGTCGACAGCACACTTCTCCGAGGAGGAGATGGCAGAGCTCCGCGAGGCTTTCAGCAAAGTTGGTGAGTGCAGCCAACAGGAAGGGCCCTGCTGAAGTGTGAACCTGTGGCAAGCTCTTTCTCATGTTCTGACTGACCAGGGGTGATGCGATGGAGTTTGCTCCAGCAGTGATCTGTTGTGTCACAGCAACCACAGAAAAACCTTTTCCTGCCACTGCAGGCCTCACAGATGAAACCACATCAGCTCACTGCAGAGCGGGATGTTGGGGCTCCAGCAGGGTTTACAAAAAAACCTCAAAAGCTTACAGCAAACTGTGTTGGAAATACTCTCAAGTGTTTTCCCAACAATATTGTTTATTCATGACAAATTATTTGGAAGGCAAAAAGGGTTTAATGTCATGTAAATTGAGTATTCCCTATCAGAAGGAAGAGTGTGGAGAGGACAAATGTGCAAATGGATAAAAAATTTGTAATCCCTTCATAATGACCTTTCAAGTCCCATATTTCTACTGTCTGTTTTCTTTCCAAACCTTTAAACATCTCATCTGATTTGTCTCCTTTAAAGTCACACAGACCCATCACTGTCTACCCAAATTCTAAGAAAAGGTCTTTGTGCTTCTCACAGCTCACCTAACTTCTATCAGCAGATCTATCAGCCTCTCTGGATTATGCACTAATCAGTTGTCCTTGCTGATTCAGGTGGTGGTTGTTTGATTTCTCATCACACAGTAGTCTAGGCTGGCAATCTTGAAAATCTGGTCTCTCTGAGTGTCCTGTACACCCAATGCTCTGACAAGGCAAATCAGAGCATCTTAGCAGGGTTTGGCTTGGAGGGGACCTTAAAGATAATCTATTTCTTGTCTCACTACCATGGGCAGGGACACCTTCCACTAGGTCTGGTTGCTCCCCCAAATGCTGGAAGGAAACTCTCATTCCTCCCCCAGATATTACCCTCTCCAAGTCCAGAACCTTTTGTTGTATGGCCTGATGAAATGGATAGGATGCTCTTTGCAATCTGTATGAATCCGTGGTACTGATGCTGAGAGCTGAGTGCCTTTTTGCAGCACGCAACAAGTGACTCAAATTGCAACTTACTATGCAGGAAATCAGCACTCACTGCTTTGAAATCACCTCAGCCTCCAGGATGGGCAAAAGGAGCCAGCAGAAGAAGAAAGATAAAGACACTTAAAAGCCAAGTATAAATAACCATATATAACTATTTATACATTTATCTATGTCATAACCATAGTGGTTTAACAGAAACTCTCCATGTGATAAATTCAGTTTGCTTTTCTCTCTGTGGAGTTTTTCACTAGCTGGAGAATAAAGGACTATGAACCTGTATTGGTGATCTTGTCATCAAATACTCCCCTGGATCTTGCAGGAAGCTCAGCAGGACTATTCATGTTAGCACCATCACAGAGAAACACAGAAGCTTTTATTTTGAGGATGACTGTATGGAATTTCAGCCTATTTCTGATGTTATTAGATGCAGAAAACAGGCCAATATCACAAATTATACCTATGGATATGTGCACATGTGTATTGTGTCAACTTTATTTTCCTTTAGCTGTTCTGTAGAGAGCATGTTTCCTCTATAGATCATATTTGTCAGTGTGTAAACCTTGAAATGGCAATTATATCCATTTAAACCTAGCTTTGTTAAGGTCTAAAATTTATATGTCTAAAAATATAAATTCATTACTATGAGTGTTTGTTAAAAAGTGATGGTAATTTTTTCTCGGGTGTGAGTAACATCAAAGCAATTTAAAATACCAGATTTCAAGACAACATATCTTTGTATATAATGTACCTTTCCTTGGGTAAAATAAAAACAGCCTTTATGTGCAGAAAATTTCATTGGGCTGATGTAGAATGTGAAAGTTTGCTTTAATCTTTGCAGATATCAGTGGGAATGGCTTCATCGATACCAATGATTTAACAGAGGTGTTGAAGGCTGCCAATCTCCCTCTCCCAGGATATAAGGCCAGAGAGCTCATTCAGAGTCTGACAACCACGGGGAATGGCAGGATCAGTTTTGATGAATTTATTTCAGTAAGTAAGATGTTATTTATTTCAGTCACTCAAGGTGATCCCCAGGGCACAGCAGAGGCACAAGCACAGGGTCTCTTGGGCACCTCATTAATCCGATGAATCACCTCACTGGAAAAGTTGAAAGCAGGAGGTAACCAAACTAGAAATCCTGCAGTTAACTGGGACAAGTTATATGAATACAGCTGCTTATTGCATAAATGTCATATCTTTCAGTCTGGTTGATGCAGCAAGACAAAGTTTTTCAGTTACACACTGCAAAAAGATGACGTTCTGGCTAGATGATTTCAAAAAGTTTAAGCAGATTGAAATAGAAAACGTAATGGGGCATTTTTTAAATCAAAATCTTCTTCTTTTTCTGGTCTGAACTGGGTCAAGAGCAAATGCTAAAATAGTGGAATTTCCCTCAGGATGGAGAAGTAGGTTTTTACTTGCTCTTTCTTCACACTCAAACTGCTCTGCTCCAAAGTAACATTTTTGTTACTTAGCTGGTCTTTGTTCCCTGCTTTGAAAGCATAAAATCTGAGTATAGTCCTGTTGTACCTCAGCAGATACTCTGATTGTACACAGAAACCCACTGAAAATACTCAAGCCCTTTTTATGAAATAGAGAGAATGTGTCTCCTGGCCCAAGAGCTCACTGTTTTAGCTTGGTTTAGTTCTCCAAAATTCTAAAATCCTCTCTCATGCTTGAAAGATTTTCCAAGACCTGAAGAGTGATGATGTTGCTAAGTCATTCCGAAAGCAAATCAACAAGAAGGAGGGGATCTGTGCTATCGGGGGAACGTCGGAGCAGTCCAGTGCTGGCACACAACACTCGTACTCAGGTAGGGGCAGCTGTCCCACACTGACAGCAGCAAGTGAGCCATGGCTGCAGCAGCACAAACACCTGCCTCTGCTGTCCCTGCCCACCAGGGAGGCAAGGCACAGGTTCCCTGCTGCTGATAGCCCATTTTCTTGTACATTTTACTAGGCACTCATTCGGTAAACTCTCCTTGCAAACCGATAGTTCCTGACTTTTTCCTATGGAGGGCACAACCCCATCAGGGCTCTTCTCCCTGCCTGTTTCTCCAGGGTGAAAGTTGGTTGCTTTTGTTGCCTTGTGGGCACAGCCTATCCTGAAGCAGTTCCATGGGGAGGAGGTCCTACCCTTGGCTGTCTTCTCCAGGGGCAAGGGCAGGGGAATGACTTTATCTGGCAAGGGAGAGCAGAGGATGCTTTCAAGCACTTCATCCACCTTCATCCCAGAGGGCACCTCCTCTGAGCTGCTGGATCCTGTGTGAGCTGCTGCTGCTACAGGATAACTATGCTACAGCCCTGTTGAACTGCAGGCAACATTGGGCCATTACCCTCTGAATGAGTCCTGTCCTGGTCAGGCTTTTCTAGATATTCCACAGGAAGAGGGTATAATGTACACTACAGAATTATTTGAAGTTATGTAGGATTTCTGTTTAGCAGAGTGGTACAACAATTCATTCAAATTATGGTGAAAGCACAGATTACTCCTTGCAGAGCTTAGCATCTGCACCATACATGTGAATAACATGAACTTCATTACCAGTCTCTGTAATATGCCTGCCCTCATGACCCAGGCAACCCCAGTGAGTGGGAAGGAGTACTGAAGGAGTATTAACCAGCTCAAGCCCATTGCTGTCCTGAGCTCATTTGCTTGTCTCCCGAGAGCCTCTTCCATGTAGGGTTTTGTTGATCAGTCACACTGGTGAGAAAGGCTCCCCCAGGAGTTCTGCCTCTGTAAGTAAAATGATGGTAGAGGTACTGCTCAGCAAACTGATGGATTTGGCATTGTGTCCACAGAGGAAGAAAAATATGCCTTTGTCAACTGGATTAACAAAGCCCTTGAGAAGGACCCTGACTGCAAGCACGTGGTGCCAATGAATCCAGAGACAGATGACCTCTTCCAGGCGGTCGGTGATGGCATAGTGCTTTGGTAAATAATACCTTTCTTTCTCACAAACGGGAACCATGAGTCTGCAAAAACTCACATGTCTGTTTAAACATAAGCTGCTGAATTTACATTAGGCTCAGGAGCTTTTGCAGACTCAGGGCCTTAATAATACTAGGGGTTTTTTGCTGCTTTTATCTTCAAAAATATAAAGTATATTTCATGTTTAATGAGATTTTTTCCTTGCCTCTAGACACTTACAATTAGATGAAGTCAGTGAAATTTGAGGAGCTGCTTGCTTTTATTTTTGCTCAAGGACTTTTGGTGTTTCACACAAAACGGCACAAAATAGTGAGTGCGTCCACAGACATTATCCGCACAAAAAACTTCTCACACAACTTCACCTTGTGGCATTCTCGACCTCACACCTACAGTACAATCTGTATGTAGCCCAAAATAATTGCACAAATACTGAGTGTGTGCCTCTGTGTGTATATGTAGAAGCAGAGAGTATTTGTTAAGTAGCTCTCCAGCTCTTAGACTTGTTCTGCAATGTAGAGACAAAAGCTACACCTACATTTTGTGCATATGTAGCTAAGTGTATCTCTTGTTATTTTTTTTCTTTTATTTCCAGTAAGATGATCAACTTTTCAGTGCCAGATACCATTGATGAGAGAACAATCAACAAAAAGAAACTCACACCCTTCACAATACAGGTACTAAAACACAGCAAAATTCTTTGCTTTTCCCCTTAGGATGCTTTAGTGTAATCACTTAGAGGAAAGGCTCGTTCTGCCCAACACAATCAGACAAAGTTTTCTGTGGCACAGTGCGATGCTCAGGTCCATGTCATAAAAACAGAAAGACTTGTATTTATATTTCTTTCCAAATATATGAGCAACCTGACAAACCAAACACAGATTAATGTTTACCAGATCAGAGCTTTAGATACTTTTGTGGTAGATGCCATATGAATGCAAGAGCACAGAGATAATACAGTGACCAGTTATAGCTGGAGTAGCTCTCAGAAGGCTGAATCCCTCTTTTAAGGTGTGACAATGGGCTTGAATTCACAACTGATGTTGTTGCAGTCGGATGTCCTCACCAAAATATTGACTTTGACCCTGGCAAGTACCGTGGAGTGCAAGAGGCCTGAAATGGGACCATAGCCTTTGCCTGCCTTTTACAAGACATTATTTCACCTTGAATACTGAATCCCTCCTTTATTTCTATCACATGCACATGCATATGATTTAACAAATTGATAAAAAGGGTATTAATTTTCACCTACTTAAAGTTTATTGTGTTTCTCACACAGCAGTATGTAGGGAGATATTTTTATACGAACAACATCTGTGTATGTGGTACAGAATATAAATAGATATATGGAATAGATACGAACCTAACCCAGTTTAGCCCTCAGCTACTCTGATTTGATGGAACATTAGCCAGACTCAAGTAAACTCAGAATCCATTAAATTGGATTTTTATGCTGTATACCACATTTTTCAGTTCTAATCGTTTTGGTCAGCAGCATAACTTAATGATGCAGCTCAGATCAATCCCTGTCACATGTAGACATGATTTGATCAATATAGCTTCCACTTTAACTTAACCCTTTTTCAGCTGTCTGCTAGAGAAAAGGTAATTAATTTGAAATGGTCCAATTTTTCTAGCTTATATGAATTTACACTGTGTCTCTGCATTTTGTTTTTAATCAGATCTCCCTGTCATGCTAGCAGTGCTGAAATTCAAGTGAAAAGTTGCAAATCTGTGTGATAAATGATATTTTCCAGGCTTCTTTGCCTACTTTACTTGTCCTCTGTTTACCAGACCACCTTTTTGCATAGTGTAGAACTGAGGATCAGATTTTCCTATTCTCTTTATTTTAAATGGACAGGAAACAATGGAGGAACATAAGGTTCCTGAAATATCACTTGGTTTCTGCCTGTCACTGTGAATCACTGAATCCCTCACTGCTTCCTCTGCACACTCCCAAACCAGGAATCCATACTCCAAAGTTCAAAAAGAAAATACCCAGATTTTACCAGCTCCAACCTTGGCTGAATTGCAAGGCTAAAAACTCATATTTATTCATACTGATTCCTTGTAAGTACTACCAGCTAGCAACTTATATCTTAGGTGTCAAGGCTTTTGCAGAGTGCTTAGGGAGAGCCAAACCATCTACCAGTTGGTTGGGTTGTAGCTCCTTTCTTCCTTCATATGTGCAGGACTGAGCAGAGGAGACTTTGCCCCATGCTGAAGCTACATCTTTACTTGAGCATGAGCTTGAGCATTAGCTCTAGGGAGAGCCTGACTTTGGTAACCAGGATTGAGCCAGGACATCACTGTGAATGTAGATGTGTGCTCTGGGCTCCAGTTCCTTGTGACATGACATTTGCCACCTCTGCCAAAAAGACGCCCTTTCTGTCTTTGTGTTGAGACCCAGAATCTACCTGTAATCTCCAGGAAAGTGTGCATTCCCCTGCTCCCTGTGGCCAGGCATGTATCCTGGGCTGCATCAAAAAAAACTGTAGCCAGCAGGTCAAGGGAGGTGGTTCTGTCCCTTTGCTCCACTCTGCTGAGACCACACCTGGAGCACTGCCTCAGGAAAGACATGGTTCTGTGCACATAAATGCATTTATAGTGAAGCTGCCCGCAGATTTCACTTGTTTTGGCTGTGCCCCCTTCCTGTAGCCTCAGCTCTCAAGTTCTGCATCACTCAAAAGTTCTCATCTTTCCCTAGGAAAATCTGAACCTGGCCCTGAACTCTGCTTCAGCCATTGGGTGCCATGTTGTTAACATTGGAGCTGAAGACTTAAAAGAAGGGAAACCTTACCTGGTTCTGGGACTTTTATGGCAAGTCATCAAAATTGGACTCTTTGCCGACATAGAGATCAGCAGGAATGAAGGTACGTATGGTGCTTCCTTTCAGTCCTCCACTGTTATCACTGCACAGTCTTTAGGGTAAAGCTCTTTTAAAAAATGAAATCTTGATTAAAATTTTTTTCTTCAAGTATTTGTTGTCTGTTCTCTTGGCTGGTCTAACTTCCCTTGCTTTTCACAAGCTGCAGCACTCAAAAGCCCAAGGCTTTTTGTTCTTCTGTGTTCAGAGGCTTTTCATGCCCATTGGGTCAGGAATGGTGGTCTACCTCCAAGTGTATTGGTGTTTTAGCACTAAACCTGGGATAAGGAAATCTGCATTCAGGAAGTGTGGCTTTTTCTTGCTCTTGATTGCCAAAGATCTGCTCTTTCTTTGTGAAATCATAATTTTAGAATCGTAGAATAATTTAAGCTGGAAGGAACCTCTGGAGGTGTACCCTGGAGATCTGACTCAGCCATGCAGCTACTTGCTTTCAGCAGTACAACATCTTAAGGTCAGATGAGGTTGCTCAGAGCCTTTTCCAGTGTTGTCTGGGCAGCCTGTTCCAGAGCCCAGCCACTCTCATTCCAAATTTTTTTTTTTTATCTCTAGTTGGAATTTCCCTTCTGGCACCTTGTGTCCATAGTTCCTCATCCTTTTGCTGTGCATACTGGAAAAATGCAGATCTGGCCCCTCTATAATGGCTGAAGACAATACATGCTCCCCTCTCCAACCTCTCTCCAGACTAAACAAACGCAGTTTTATCATCCTCTTCTCTTATATCACAAGCTCCCATCCAAACATTTTCTTGTCCTTCCATTAAACTGGCTTCAGTTTGTCAATGTCTCTCTTGTATTGGGGAGCCAGAAATTGGACACAGCATTCCAGATGTGTCTCACCGATGCCAAAATTCTCCATGAAGTAGCTTCAGCGTGAAGGCTGTGGGTGTACATGCAGTCCACACAGCACCTCATCTTGCTGCTTTGTTCCCCATGCCTCTGGTTAGTCCCTCACCCAACAGTGACACTTCTTTCCTTCAGTTTCTCTGCAGGTGTTACCTTCATTGCCTCACTCCTGTCACATTTCTATCCTTTTCGCTGCCAGAGCCACCAGTTCCCATTGCTTTGTAGGTAGCCTTGCCCTGCTTATTTGCTAGTTTTTCCTTTCTGGTATTTCCTCCTTCACTTCTCATCTAGGACTTCATCTAAGACTAGACAAGCCAAGAAAATTCTGATTTCTTTTCAGGTTCTCTCTTTCCCTCATAGCACTTCTCTGTAGCTGTTTCAAGTAAAATTCCCCTTTGTTGAACATGGGACTCTGTATTTCCAATGAACTTTCATGAGCACATGATATCAAGGCAATAATACACCCCAATCTCTATGGGAATTACCTGGGATGCACTTAATATCATGTTGGATTTTCCCCATGTCATATCAAATGGTGGTTCAGAGTAGCTTAGAAGCCACCTAATACACTCAAGTTCTCCTCCTTTGTTCGTATAAGCTTTTAGCTAATAGCAGTTATTCATATTAACTCCCCAGAGAGCATCTTTGAACATGGCACTATTAAATTGCACTCTTTTTTTATTACTGTCATCTAGTTCGTTCTGATTTCCTGATCATCCTCTGTATTGACTATGCCACCTAGTGAATATCATCTTCACATTTATAGCACATTGCAACTATTTGTGCCAAGATAATTGATGCAAAAAAAAAAAAAATGGAGAAAACATTAATCCAAAAATCAATCTACTATCCACTCCACAAGAATGCTTCTTCCAGCCTTCTCTTAGTGTTAACACTGTTCTCTTCATAAAATCCTCTGTCTATTTTAAAGTGCTTCTATTATCTCCCTCTGGTCAAGTTTAACCCCATTGCACCCTATATCAAATTATCTATGTAACTCCAGTTATGGTATATGTCCACTCTTTCCTTTATGTAGCCAATCCATAATTCTTTCAAGGATTGACAAAAGATATTGGAAGAAGATCAGAGCAGGGTACCACCCTCTCCCTTAATAGTGTCCATATTAGCTCTTCTTTTCAAAACTTGTTCTAAAGCCTTTCATGCTCCAGAGATCAGCTGAACACACTGCATTTGCAAGGTTCAATCCTCCCATCCTGCCTGTTCCTCCTCTTATGAACATAAAAACATATTTATATTTCTATATAAATAGAGTATGTCCTCAACTGACAGATGAGTTAGCCCTGCTGGCCTACAAGCCCTTGAGGTCATGTGCAAGTATTCCAGAATGTCTGTGTGAATCCAGTTTCAGTGTGAAGGCCACTGAGATTTCTTTCATCTAAACTGCAGAAAGCCTGTGTTCATATATTCATTCCAGGCTTGCACCTGTGCTCAGCATCACTGCATCCAACTCTGGGCTTCTCAGCACAGGAAAGGCTTGGAGCTCTTGTAGTGGATCTAGAAGAAGGCTACAGAAAGGCTCAGAGTGCTGGGGCTTCCTATGAAGATTGGGAGAGCAGGGATTGTTCAGCCTGGAGAAGAGAAGGTTCCAGGGAGACCTTATTGCAGCCTTCCTGTACCTAAAGGGGATTTTGAGAAAGAGAATGACAAACTTTTTAGCAAGGCCTTTTGCAAGAGCAAAAGGGGTAATGGTTTTAAACAAAAGAGGGTAATCTAGCTTGAATTTTGTCAACATTTTGGCCACTCACACTTAGAAACTTGGGTAGGAAAATGTAAAAGAGAGAAAACAGTTATACATTTTCCTCAAAAAGTACTCACATCATTATTTTAATTTTTTTTCCTGCATAGCCTTGATTGCTCTTCTGAGAGAAGGAGAGAGCCTGGAGGACCTGATGAAGTTGTCTCCAGAGGACCTGCTGCTGAGATGGGCAAACTATCACCTGGAAAATGCAGGATGCAACAAGGTCAACAATTTCAGCTCAGACATCAAGGTATGAGCAATACTGACTAACAAAAGCAAAACAGCAGCTCTACACCTAAATTCCTATCCTCCACACAGGGATTGTGCCCTGAAACAATCCAAGCAGCTGAGACTGCTCTATCAAGCACGTGAAGCTGGGTACATAAAATGCTTTTACTGGAGCTTACCTCTGCACTCAGTCGTATTCCTTCTGTTCCTCCTGACCTCCCAGTCATCACTGCCAGCCCCAGCACATGAATTGGCAGAGGAAGGAATGGCTGCTGGCTCTGGACAGGGTGTATGGACACTATTTTCAGTTCCTTGCTTCTATTGCTCTCCTCCTTTTCAAATGTCCTTAAACAACTCTTGACTTTGGTTTGGAAAAACCTGGACCTTACTCAAACATGTAGAGAAAGATGATTGGGCATTTCCAATTCCCTCACTTGATCTTTCCTTCACCTGGATTATGTTCTCCTCTGTCCCAGCCTTTGCTATAGACCTGTATGCACTTACCCACGAGTGCATTCAGTGGGACTGTTCAAAATACTACAGCTAGACTGGGAGACACTTGCAAGGGTGGGTTTGGAGTCTGTGTAGCATTATTTCACATACTTGGGACCTCATGAACTTGTGGGTGCAGATTTCAGCAGAGCTTTCTCTGTATGAACTTTGTTCTTCCCAGACAGATGTATCTGAATCTTAGTGGTGCCTACTGATGAACTTCAGACCCTAAAACCCAGTGTGAGGCCCAGCCAGCATCCCAGAGATGCAGGGGGTGTATAAGGGAGGGTATCTGAACTAGCTTACAAGAAAGCCAGGGGCTGGCCAGCACGCCAACTTCACCAGTCACAACCTGACTTGCCTGCTCCCAGAACAGCATGGGAAAAGTTGGGCTCCAGAGGTAGCTGGTCATAGGCTTCACTAGGGACTGAAGCATAAGCACAAGCATTTATTTGAAATACAAAAAAAACCCCCAAAAGAACAAAAAAACCCTCCACACTAGGAAAGGCAACAGGAGGGGTAGAGAGTCACATTTGACAGTACAATTTTTATTGTAACAGATCACTGGGTGGAGGTGATTGGAGAATATCCATGGAAAGGGAAGGGAATGGAGTCTTTCCCATCTTTCTGTGTGCTGTCCAAAAAGACTATGGTGCAACTGATTAAATCCTATCTACAACTGAAAGCTGAATTACAATTCTGGTGTTTACAGCTGGAAACTAAGGCACACATTTACAAGATTTCAGTGTTTACAAACATTCTCTAGCTAAGTCTGTCTCCCCACCTTGCTTCTGCTGTAAATAACCACTTTCTAGATATGATGCATAGTTATGCACATATAAAATATTTAAAATAATTCTGGTAGTCTACTTTATATTTTGAAGATCATCAGTTGGGTTAGTTAGTCAAGTCCCTAGACATTAACATGTAGCTTTATTTTCAGTTCTTTGAGGTATTTTTGAAGTGAGTTAATATTTTCCACATATGGAAGCGCGTTACATTTCACGAAAGATTAAAAGACACAACATGTTAAATTCTTGTCTTGTTCCTGCCCTTTTGCCTGAAAAATGCTGATACTGTTGTCAGTTTTAACTTTTGTCCTTGAAAACTATGCTTTCTCTTCCACAACTGTTCCAGCCTTGCTTTGAAATACACTTTAAACATCTGCTTTCTCCTTCTGCATTTTCTTTTATTAAATGCTCAGCAGCCTGACTTCTACAGCATTATAAAGGTATGCATTTTCTTACCTCTGATTTTATGTTCAGATTAAGTAAATTCTGATCTCTTTCTGTTGTTACTGTCCTTTCTTGAAATGCAACACACAGCATTTTTGTCTCTTGTGTTGGGCGTTCAGCAGCACATATATATTGGCTCAGGGAAGAAATAGATCTGGCAAACGCAGCATAAAGTAGAAATTGCTAAGTGCTTCCAGTTTAATTAATTTAATTATGTAGCCCAGTGATCGATGTAATAAAAATGAAGCATGCAGGCACATTGTTCAGGGAAGCACTGGCATGCAAAGGCTGAGCTTTAGATGTAATTTTTCTTCCCTTTAATTTCTCTGTCTGTCACAGGACTCAAGAGCTTATTACCATTTGCTGGACCAAGTTGCCCCCAAGGGAGATGAAGAAGGCATTCCAGCTATTACTATTGATATGTCAGGATTAAGGGTAAGATGAGATAAGTTTGGGGTAAATGCCGGTATTGTCTGTCTGTTACTTGCATTGCTGGCCAACACAGGGCTGCACTGGGATGTCAGACCCAGCAAAGTCTTTCTCTCATTGCAACATGAACTTGAATTTCAGAAATCAAAGCTTTCAAAGAATTAAATTTTGAGTTTTGATTTTTGTTAGATATTAACCCTGAAAGTTCAGCAACCATTTAGTCACACTGATAAACTACTAGCATGCAACAAGTGCATTTAAATCCATTTATCTGTGAATTTCATCAAACCATCACAATTTATATGGAATATGGCTGTGAAAGCAATATGGTGGGATGGTTGAATCGTAGGCAAAGCCCATTTGAAAGCACAGACTTGCCGTTAGTAAAAGCGGGGAAGGGAATACCTGTAAATCCATCAAGGAGCTGCTTTAGCCACTGGATCCCCACATGGACACCCCCAGTGTGTGTGGGTGCAGTGCTGGGGCGGGGTGGGGCTGATGTCCCGTTCTGTGCCGGGCAGGAGAAGGATGATGTGCAGCGAGCCGAGTGCATGCTGCAGCAGGCCGAGCGCCTCGGCTGCCGCCAGTTCGTCACCGCCACCGACGTCGTCCGGGGGAACCCCAAGCTCAATCTGGCCTTCATCGCCAACCTGTTCAACAAATACCCTGCCCTGCATAAGCCAGAGAACCAG
The DNA here is from genome assembly GCA_020086605.1 of Lanius collurio. Lineage (NCBI taxonomy): Eukaryota > Metazoa > Chordata > Aves > Passeriformes > Laniidae > Lanius > Lanius collurio. The sequence goes on along the minus strand of JACBWW010000006.1, from coordinate 3,972,630 downwards.
GACATCGACTGGAGCTCCATTGAAGGTCAGGAAAATGCAAATATCACATGGTGCACCTTACTTTCTTATTTCCCATGTCAGCCCATGTCTCCTGTTCATGGTTCAGTGCGCTGTAAATTCAGAGTTAGGGTTTCTTCTCAAAACACTTACATTACTGAAATGTGTTCTGCAGGCCTTTGATTGATGTGTCTGTTGTTTTAGGTGAGACAAGGGAAGAAAGGACATTTAGGAACTGGATGAACTCCCTTGGCGTCAATCCACGTGTAAATCACTTGTATAGGTAAGATGAGGTATTACTCTTCCCTCAGATGACAAATAGAGCCAGCAAGTTGTTTGCAAGAACATAAAAACTTTTGGGTCCTATAAGAATATATGCTGCTTTGTCTTTCCCAGGAAATTAAGTTTACCTCTGCTAACAGTTGAATTGGGTCTCTTTCCTCTGTTCTTTGGACAATGCTATATCCTTTTTATTGTTTTCAGTGACCTGTCAGATGCCTTGGTTATCTTCCAACTCTATGAAAAGATCAAAGTGCCAGTAGACTGGAACAGAGTGAACAAACCACCATATCCTAAACTGGGTGGCAACATGAAGAAGGTACAAAAAGCGGGAATAGCTCCAGTAGTGATGCCTTATCCTCACTGAATGCCTATATAATTTCAAACAGCAATGTGGGTACTCATATTGCTGTCCCATCCCAAGAACAGCACCTTAAATTATTTTTTTGCTTAGTCAGTGGATAATTTTTCATCCTGAAAAAGAAATATACATTGGACTCACTTGCTCTGTTGACAGGTGAAAAGCATTTGTTAAGTAAAAAGACTTGACAACTTTTGCATCAGGATCTAAAAACTATTTGCAGATCCCTTTTGCTACTGCTTTAGGCACTGACTGTAATGCATATGGACTGTGAGATGCATGGCACCAGCTTAATTGCAGCTGTCTGGATCACTGCCCTCCACATCAAATGAAGACAGTGATGATAAGCATTCTTGATCAGATGCATCAAGAACAGATCACACAGTTGCTGCTCAATACAAAGCTTTCTCCCAGCTATCTGGATGAGTAATTGCATCCAACTAGACCAGAGCAATCAAGCAATCTAAAATATTGGCTGGGACACTAATCCTTTGTCTCAGTGCAATGCCATGATGCTGGAGGTACCTATGAGCCATACACTTTTATTTTCCAGGCCCTGATAATGAAGTATAGCTTTTTCTTCTGTGTTAACTGTTTACCGTGGTATTTTTGGGATGGATTTGCCTGCTGGTAGTCAATCAGCTATATTATCACAGAGCCCCAAAGTTCCTGTTTGCCCAGGAGGATCTGGGCTGAATGATCCAAAGAATTTAAAGTAACGTGTCTTGTCGCTTCTTTTTTTTCTTATATTTTTGAACTGCACCAATTGACCTTGCCATTAACAGCTTGAAAACTGCAACTATGCAGTGGAGCTGGGAAAGAACCAAGCCAAATTTTCCCTTGTTGGCATTGCTGGTCAAGATCTGAATGAAGGAAACCGTACGCTCACGTTGGCCTTAATCTGGCAGCTGATGAGAAGGTAGGTCAGCCAGCCATGAGCTTCAGAGCATTTTGGTATGCTCAGTTTGCATTGCAATGGTTTCCTGATGCTCTCACTGAGAAGGCTGTACAGCCTACAGCCTTCTCACTCCTCTGTTTGCACTTTAATGCCAAGGCAGAGGTATCTTGTGCTCACTCCTAGACAAGGATGTGATCAGAGCACCTCTTGTGGGCAAGGCCATTACAGTCAGCTCATGCAGAAGATTATTATTGTTACTATCTGTATAGCAAGAATAAATGTTTATTGCACAGAAGAGAGGAAAAGAAGTTAAAAGGTGTCAGTATCAGGGAATAGGGACAATGTCCCAGAAACAAGGAATTGATGCAGAAGTTTTGACAGCTGCTTCCTGAAATGGGCACAACTCAGTACCTCTCCCCATTTTAATGTAATTCTCTGTGTGTGCATGTTTCTGTGTTTAAGAGCACCATAACTGAGAGTAAAGAGACACAGTAGTTAGGAACTGAATACAGACTAAATTCAGACTATAGAGACAGGTACAGGTTTATCAGTAAGGTAGTTAAAATAGGGATGAGGTGATTACTTACCATCAGTTTGGGATATCTTTCCAAGGTGTATTGCTGCGGCCCTGTAACAGTACTTAGGCCTTAGAGTAAGAGACACGCAGCTTACTGCCCGAGACCAATCGAGAAAGTACACGTTTCACCTATAACCAATAGAAACTGGGGCCTTAAGAGCCCTGTAACTGTACATAGGCCTTAGAGCAAGGGACACACAGTTTACCCACTTGAGACCAATAGAGAAAGTACACGTTCCACCTATAACCAATAGAAAGTATAAGGTATACACTTGGGGCCAATAGGGGAATGACACGACCGCCTGGACGGGACCAAGAGAACTGTATAACTGTGTGTAATAAACTACAATAAACGGAGCCTGTTAGATGCATCATGTTGGTGTCGTTGCTCCCCCCCGCTTCTGGCCGTGGCAGTGTATGCTGACATATAAGCAAAATATTCCAGGCTTGTTTTTATGCACAAGATCAGTCTTAGGTGAGCAGAAGGATTCCTTTCTATCTCTAAAGTCAGTGATTATTATTTAAGCACTATGAGAATAACTCATTTACAATGAGATACATTAAAAGGGACCTTCCAGGAATTTTAAGTAACCAAAACTTTTAACACTCTCAAAACAGTGATTAAGGAATTGGGTATGAATTAAACTAATTAGAGTAATTACTCTGTTAGAATATAAATCAAATGCACTGTGAGTGTGTGTGAGGCAGAAGAATATCAGATCATTGGAATGATCCAAATCAAGCTGTGCACATACAGGACAATTCTGAGGTTACAGCAGACTTTGAGCAAATATCCTGGCTTCCCTCATAAGGTACACCCTGAATATCCTTGAAGACATTGGTGGTGGAGAGAAGGTCAATGATGAAATCATTGTCAGCTGGGTCAATGAAACACTGACTGCGGCTGGGAAGGACTCAACCATCTCCAGTTTCAAGGTATAGGTTTTTTCAGAAGTCTCTGCTTAGGAATCTCTTATTTGGTGTGTTTGTGTGTATGTTATATAGGTGTTACATAGATGTGTGTATGCATATATGCACACACTATACATTATGACAGAACTCACTACATAGCTTGATTACTTTTCATTCTCTTTTAAAAGCTTGTTCAAATGCACTGGCTTTATTCCAGGGACTTTCTTGTGAAAAAGTAATAGGAATATGATATGAAAGCAACAGGAAACATCTTGAATTCCAGTTTGGCATGGGAAATCAAAGTATGGAGGTGGGAATGATGACTGGAATTAAGAACTGCTGTGCTATTGGTTATGAATCAATAGCAATTACAAATCACAGTATTAAAAGGAGCAATAGCAATACATTTATAGCCTGGTAGTACCATTCAGGGGTACCTTGCCCTATTTTGAAAGGTACCATACAAACACAGATATGGACCAGTTCTAGAGAGCTTCCAATTCCACTAACGTATCTATGACACTTCCCAAGCTAGGGAACTCAGTGGATATAAATCAGCAGTTTGCACCAGGCGAGAACAGATCCATCAAACTTCGTGTAATGAGTTCAGGAATCACACAGCTGGTCCTCCTCACACCTCCCATCAGTAGATGTCTATCAGTGTCATCTCCCCATGCGAGGCAAATGCACTAACCCTGCCCCCCATCTTGTGCTTTAATGACATTGTATTCTATCACACAGTGACTTGCTTAATGGGTGAGGGAAAGGCTGTTGATGTTGTTTACCTAGCTTTTAGTGAAGGCTTTGACACTGTTTACCACAACATTCTCCTGGAGAAACTGGCTGCTTATGGCTTGGACAGGTGCACTGTTTGCTGGGTAAAAACTGGATGGCAAGGCCCAGAGAGTTACATCCAGCTGGTGGCCAGTCACCAGTGGTGTCCCCAGGGCTCATTATTGGGCCCATTTAACATCTTTATTGCTGGTCTGGACAAGCGGATCCAGTGCACTCTCAGTTTCCAGAGGACACCAAGCTGGGTGTGAATGTTGATCTGCTGGAAGGCAGGAAGGCTCTGCAGAGGCATCTGGACAGGCTGGATAGATGGACCAAGGCCACTTGTGTGAGATTCAACAAGACCAAGTGCCAGGTTCTGCACTTGGGTCACAACAACCCCAGGCAGCGCTACAGGCTGGGGGAGGAGTGGCTGCAAAGTGACCCAGCAGCAAAGGACCTGGGGGTGCTGGTCAGCAGCGGCTGAACATGAGCCAGGGTGTGCCCAGGTGGCCGAGAAGGCCAATGGCATCCTGGCCTGTATCAGCAATAGTGTGGCCAGCAGGACCAGGGCAGGGATTGACCCCTGTACTCGGCCACACCTTGAATCAATCCTGTGTCCAGTTCTGGGCCCCTCACTGCAAGAAAGACACTGAGATGCTGGAGTGAGTCTAAAAGGCAACAAAGGTGGGAAAGGGTCTGGAGCATAAATCCTGTGAGGAGTGGCTGAGGGAGATGGAGGTGTTTATCCTGGAGAAAATGAGACTCAAGGAAGACCTTGTCACTCTCTACAACTGCCTGAAAGGAAAGTTGTAGCCAAGTGGGGGTCAGTGTCTTCTCCCAGGCAACAAGTGACAGGATAGGAGGAAATAGTCTTGAGTTTGGAAATGGCCATGGGAGGTTTAGATTGGATATTAGGGGAAATTTCTTCCCTCAAAGGGTTGTCAAGCCCTGGAACAGGCTGCCCAGCTAAGTGGGTCACCATTACTGGAAGATTTAAAAAATGTGTAGATGTGGTGCTTAGGGACATGACTTAGTGGTGGACTGGGCAGTGCTAGATTAAGGGTGGACTTGATAATAAAAATTTTTTGCCACCTAAACGATTCTATGGTGTTTCATCCCTTGGGTAAAACAATCCTTGAAAGAGTTCTTAGTCTGCTGTAGATAACAAATTATTCTAAGCAGCCCTTTTTGAGGTTCTAAATGGTATCTGACTGAACTGTCCATTGCTCTTGAGTCTAGAGTCTGGCTTTGTGGAAGTTCTGTCATCCTGTTCTTGCATTAAATTTTATTTTCCCTCTGTGCAGGATAGCAAAATCAGCACCAGCATGCCAGTCCTGGATCTCATTGATGCCATTCAACCAGGATCAATCAAGTATGACCTCTTGAAAACAGAGGACCTGAATGATGAGGAGAAACTAAACAATGCTAAGTATGTTTCTGCCAAGTGGCACTTAGCATAGGTTACCTGCTCAGGCTTGCCTAACTCTGCCTTTGAGAACTGCTCTGCTGTCATTCTCATCTCATCAACCTCAAGTGGGAAATACCTCCAGAGTTAGAAGCATGAAGGCTGGGAGTTAGGTAGTAAAAAGACTATCAATGGAAATGGAGTATGTAATGTTGTAGTTCCTGCTTTATAAATCCTTTGAAAGGATTAAAATCCCTTGGCTCCTATTTTCTCATATTAAATTTAAAATTCTTTCAGAGATCAGGGAACAATGCCAACAAAGTTAGCCATAGAAAACAGGGAACAGAGGTCTTGATAGCTCTTTAGTCACCTGCAGGTGGAACAAGGGCATATTTAAGAGAGAAAGGGGAGGACAGGATTCATTCCTAAAAATCTGGTTCTGTAGATGTGGATATTGATTTTTTTTTTCCCTGAATGCAAATGATTTCCTAGCAGAGAGTCAATTCTGGGGGCATCTCCCTCTCTTTTCAGAGTTACACAGATCACCTCCCAGTCTGATCATCAGTTTAACTTATCCTTTTCTATGCAGTAACTACAAAGGAGAAAAGAATGACTATAAAGCAATCAGAGCTGCCATTATTTTTCTAAAGACTTTTCCCACTGTTCTTTTCCCTTCCATTTCCTATCATCTGTTCTCTTTCTTTTCTTGCAATTCTATGTGTGCTTTTCTCTGTACTTTTTTTCTTCATTCCTCTGCTGTTCTTTTCCTCATTTCCCACACCCATTCCCTTATGTTCCCAATGTTACCCTGCATTTTGGGGAAAATTTCACAAATATATATGCTCTGAAGTGGGAAGAACCTAGCTTTTTAAATGAAAAAATAAGAGACAAGAGACAAACCCATTGGAGAACAGCCAGTGGCTCTGAGCAGGGAGATGGGAATGTTAACTTGCACTTTCTGGGTATGACTGAAAATAGTCCCCAAATGTTGATTTCCAACAACACTGATCTCCAGTGACATCAGCCTTCTGCTTCCATCCTTGTAAGTTTGTTTATGGGCAAAGTCTGAGTCTCAGAGATTGAGGGGGAGCAAGACCAGAATGTCTGGTTGTGAGGGTAATCTTTCAGGGGATGAAAGATTAAATGTTTCATACCAGGATCTGACCTGCAGTCTCCCATCCTGCAGGTAATCAGTGCTCTAACCATCAGGGAATGCACTCTGCCTTTTATTAGAAATGTAGTTCTTTATGAACCTCTCTCATACATTCCTATAGAAAAGTTTCACTTTGGTGAATCAGTGAAACCTGCTCTGATATTGATCATGTAAAACACTTAACAAGGGGAAAATTAATGCACTAATTTCTGTCTTTATTTTTTCTTTTTTTTTTCCACCTCTGCAATGCAGATATGCTATCTCTATGGCAAGAAAAATTGGAGCAAGAGTCTATGCTCTCCCAGAAGATCTGGTTGAAGTAAAACCCAAAATGGTCATGACAGTGTTTGCTTGCCTTATGGGAAAAGGCATGAAGAAAGTTTAAAGCACAAAAGACTTGCACTGATGCCTGTTATTCACCCTTTAGATTCCTTCAAACTGGATGCTCTTCTCTGTATCTAAGAAATATGCAGGGTGCTCATGCTTTTAAGCATGAATGTTATACATGGTTCCAGATCATACAGAAGTCGTGTACTCATGTGTATCCAGGAAATACTTTGTTTTGAACAGTAATATGTGCTTGATTTCTTTGCCTTATTTTCCACTTTGCTAGATATAACCATTTCATATTCCTAAATAAGTTTTCAACGCTGAGGCCTAAGCATATCCTTTCGTTAATGGATACCAGGGTTTTCTGTGAGAGGTCATCCAGTGACAGACAGCTTTTAGGACTATGAAATGTTATACTCTGCTTTTGCCTGAAAATGTCGTCATGCTTTATGCAGCATTTCTGCCATACTTACCTTCAGTTTGCACCTGGGATAACAAAACAGGTTTCCCCAAGCCAATGCAAGCAGTAGTGAGTATACTTTTGAAATGGTGGGATCCTCTGAGGAAATTCTTGCAGAAAGAAAGAAGTGTTTGATGTCTGTGATGTGTTGCTGGTACGTAAACTGAGCAGCACTTTCCCCTGCAAGTTATGCCTCTGCCACCATGGCATTATTCACAGATAACATTACTGCTCGCTGAAAAAACACACAGCAGCCTGGTCCTCCAAGAAAACCCAAGCTCTGGAACCTTTGCAACAGACATTCTCCAAAGGATAATTCATTTTTATGTCATAATACACTTAAAAAAGATTGCAAAGCATGATAGAAATGAAAACCATGTTAAAGAAACTAAGGGAATGTACTCAGTTAGTAGCAATACAATGAGAAGTGAACCAAAGGGATGCAGAATGACATATTTATGTAGACAATAAAAATTCAACTCTGTTAACTTCGCAGACTTGCACTCAAGGATCTGTGGCTCTGATTCAGGAGAGCATTTATACCTGTGCTTGCATAAGAAACACATACTAAAATGCTTCCATGAGCCTAGGCTGGGATCCTCAGCAGAGCTAAATCAGCTTTACTTTGCAGCTAACAAGACGCTGTCAGTTTGCCTCTGTTGAGGACCTAGCCCTGTCTATGGGTAGTCAGTGGGATATATTTGCACTGAATCTCTTCCTTGGCATGAGAAATTTACTGGCCTTTATGTGGATTTTACTGTGGTGAAATGCAGAAGGAGGGAATTTTGCCTTAATGCAATCCCATTGACACAGTCTCAGTTCTCTCCCTCTCCCCCTCCCTTTCCTCCAGCCCTTCAGAATTGCCTTAATAAAGAACCAATATTCAGTGACATGAAAAGTCTCCAAATAAAATGTTCTATAAAGCCAAATGTGTAGTCCTTTCTTTCAGTAGTGAATGTGCTAGTCGGTGTGTGTCTTAGAGCTGAAATGGGGACAGAGGTAAAAATAATCTGTGGGCTCACTGGCAATGTGTCTTCTGTGTTGTTATTGAAACCACAGATTACAGAGAACAGAAAGAATTATTTCCTGTGCCATTTCTGAAAATGCCACTCTGAGACACTGTCAAAGATAGGACACTGTGTTGGCTGGACTTGCAATATGACTTCCCCATTTGGTGCAATGCTCAACATCCTTTTCCTTTGCCCAGGTACTCATAAACTTTGCTTCTTTAAGCATTCTGCAATGCAAAAATGCTGCTTTGTTTCTGTAGTAATGGCCAGATCCTGTTCCTCATCAGATCTGATTGCCCTCTTATGAACCTATGTCTAATACAGGATGGGCATCCTAAAACCCATTCTGTCTGGTCCCAGTTTTTCCCAGCACTGGCAGAGGAGGAGAACATTCCAAGTGTTACACAGTGGAGATGTCACCCCATCTTATTGCCCAGGAAGGGGAAGTTATGAGACCATGGCCCCTACACCACTCCTCCCCTTTTTAGGTGTAGGACCTACTGTTGCCAGAGGAGAGGGGTGGCACTGAAAAGGCAGCTGCCCTCCTCATGTGATTTACTTGGGAGTCCTTCAGAGGTAAACCAGAGAGAGAAAACTGTGACTGAAGCACGTCTCCCAGGTGAGGTGACCATGTATGGTGTGTTTTGCATGTGTGTGTGTGTGTGTTTGCAGAATGAAGGGGCCATTTTTTGTTGGATAAATGGTGTAGATCTGAAAGGACTGGGTAACCCTGCCTGAAGACAGCCCTGCTTCAGGTTACTTATTTCAAAGAGATGGTCTCACCCAGACTCTGACAGCCATGAAGGATGAAGTAGACGACAGATTGGAAATGGCAGCAGAACCAGGGTGAGAATGATGGCTTTTCCCTTGATCCCAAATAAGTGCAGGCATTTGCCATCCCCAGAGAGTGGGAGGGATTTTCGGGCATTTTCCATTCACTAGCTCTTAGCAACTCAGCTTTTTGCACAGGGGTAGGATTTTTAAGGAGTCTGCTGAGATCGGCACAGAGAGGAGGCTTCCATACATCATGCATTTCCACTAGGCAAGAAATAGGACTTCAGGGGCCCTGGAGACGGAAAGATCCCTCTCCCTCAGGCTCTGGAGAGAAGCCAGGTGATGTACGGTGTTATTTGAATCATGTTTTGTGAAAGGGGCTGCTTTTCCTCCTCCTCAGCATCGCAGCACCGGAGCCGGGCACCCTGGCACGCAGCCCTGCCCGTTGCCAGTCCGGTGCCCGCCGGCTGCTTTCGGGAGCCCCACGGCTGAGTGCCAGCCCGCAGCTGTGCAGCAGGGAGAGCTAACCACGAGATGGCACTCACCGCACCCGGAGCTCCGGAGACGGGCGGGCAGGAGCGCCAGCAGTGCGATCCTCTGAGAAACGGGGAAAAAATGGGTACTGAACCCTCGGCACAGCGCCAGCACCCGCCAGTGCGCAAAAGAGAGTGAGTGCTGTTGGTAGGGATGCTGTAGGAAATACCTACCAGATCTTCAGCCCTGTTTCTGGAATCTCACTTGGAAAACGGATCTGTCATGGCCCCGAAGGTGTGGGAATAGCTGCATTCCGGTACAGGAGTATAAATATTTTCACTTTTCAGTGCATTGCTGTTTAACCGAGTAATCTTACTTATTTGATGGACTTGAGGTTTTGCTTTCAGGAACTGGTCATAGCAGCCTGTATTAAAGCTCTCAGCAGGTGCTGAAGGGGTTAAGCCAATGACAAACATCACCAAAAATACCCACCACGATCTGGAATTTTTTGCTGTTGCTTTCCTTGAACTTTTTCCATCACTCTTAGAGAAAGCAGCTGTCTTTGGGATTCACTCCCAAATCAAGCTGGCTTTGTAAGCACTTCCATTATTGATTTTTATTGCACAATTAATCATAATTTTCAATGCTTCAAAAAGGCTTAGACATTCATACAAATAAAAATAAAGCATCAGCATTTAGACTAACTAGGAGAAGAAACCGTGAGGGCAATCAATCCACATGCCTCAGGGTACAGTCTGATCACCAGATGGACTCAGAAGGAAATATCCCCCCACAGTGTAGTAAAGAATAATTAGGTGTACGATGAGGATTTCACACCTTCTTGTAAATCATCTATCCTAGCTAGAAATCATCTGTTCTAGCCTTAGAAAGTGGACAGTAAGCAATATGACTGGATGCTGTGTTCTGGGACGGATAAGATTGGTTCTATTTCCTCCAGAACTGGAACTGAACTAAAACCCTAACCTGACATCACTCATCCTTCAAAGTGCAGCTTAATTCTGTTATGAGCCTTAATCAAAAATGTCAGGCCTTGGTGTCCACTGGTGCCTAAATCAGCAGCAGCTTTGATCTGATTTCTGCATGGAAAACAGGACCCCGTCTCTGTCAGCTGGCTGCAAAAAGCATATGAACAGCACTGGTCCTACAGCAAGTACTAGCCGCTGCTGCTTTCAGCTTGATGGAGAAATGGATCCTGGTGCCTCTGATCTTGCAAACCTATATGCTGAGTTGCTCAGAGTCAGCTCTCTATCTTCTCCCACTTCTGTAGCCTCCTCCACCATATGAAGAATAGGCTCATCAAAAATTTTCCTTCAGGCTGCTCAGCCACTTAAGCCTAGTACTTTTCAGGCAAGAAGACAAGGCAAGCAGCAGACAGTAGCACCACTGAATGCCTAACTCTCATTGCCTGCTGTGTGGTGAGACACTTTGGAGCTAAAACTTATCCACAAACCTAGGAAGCTGTTCATTAAGCAGGACACAAATCAGGGGAGCACTGTGTGCTGGTAAGGCGGCATCTGTAGACTTTGTACAGCTTAATGTCAGAAAACTCTAAATTAGGGCCAAACTCATATTATAATACTCCCATTTTTTTTATAATTGTCAATCTGTGCTCGGTGGCAGTTCTCTTCCACCATCAGGAAAACTCTCATTCCCCTGACAATCCCTTTGTTGCTCTGAAAGTACACAACTCTGATCTTAGTTCTCACTAAGTAAAATGACTATATTTATAAAGCACTGCTTTTCATGGCACCTTATTAGCTTTTTGTGCCCTGATAACTTTTCAAAGGCAACCATGCTTTATGGGAAATCTAATTTGTTCCCAGAGTGCAAACTAGTGTTACTATTCCAGATCCATGGTAATTTGTCTGAAGCTGAGATAGGCCAGAATTCACACAGGCCTTGTGGTCACAGATAATGCTATGTCTGAAATTTGTGAAAATAGCAGAAAGCTACGTAACCAATCGTGCCTAGACACACTCAACTCCCTCAGGACAGGTACTCATTTAGTGCATTTGTTAAGGGTCTAAGGAAATAGAGCAATGAATAGCTGTAAATGCATAAAGCACAGAGAGGACCACCACACATCCACTTGGGAAATCTCCTAGCAGGTAATTCTCATGCGTGGTGCCACTTCGATTCACACAGGCAGAAAAGCAATGTCCCATTGCCAGGCGCCTCTGGCAGCCTGTGAGGTTGTCCTCATTCTTCACTGCAGTTAAGCAAGCTGAACACAACAGAGCACATGTCCATTTGTCACTGAGGTGGGGAGAAACTCTGACCAGACCCTCAGCAATGTGCTCTCCCTTGATTTCGCAGCCCTGGAGCAGAACACCCTGCAGGTCTGAGAGGTGGTGGACAAGCAGCATCAGCCTTGCAGTGCCTTCTCTTCAAGGCCTGTATTTGCTTGGGTGTCAGTGGAGCCATCCTGTGGTTAAGTATTGTGGCAGTGAAAGACTCAGTCAGCCACAGCAGGGGAAACAGAGATTCCTGAGGAGGGATGCAGGCCCTGCCCACCGGTCCTATATCCATGGCTTGCTGCACTGTCAAATCACAACTGGCTTTAGGGAAATGTGGCCTCAGGGTCCCATAATGCTTCTCAGACCTACCTGGGGTGATGCTGTCCATGGAGTGATCAGACCTTGCATAACATTCAAATGCCTCTAGAAAGTTTCCAAATTTGTAGAAACTTCCCAAATTTGCAGTTGGAGCCAGATTCTAGAATGATGTCTCTGCAGTGTGGATCTGCTTGCACAGACTGATGGTGGTGGGGACCACACCAGCTGAGAGAAGTGAATGAAAGAGGGCAGGAGCTTTGCTCTATGGAATTTTTCTTCACCAGCATCCTCAAACCTTCTCTTCACCCTGGCATCTTCCAAACAGGTCCCAGCATTCCCCAAAAGCCCAAAGGAAGGGTCCACTCTTCTAATCTCTGCCAAATGCCATGCAAGAAATGTGAGCAAGTGCAAGGAAGAAAGAAAATTCTGTTGATCCAGTCAGAGACAAGCAGAACACATACTCCAGGGCTAATTGCATTCTGGATATGTGCACATAAAACCTTTGTACACAGAGAGGGACACAGGTGTGCATCCATTCACGTGCAACTTGGCCAAAGAGTGCTCTCTGTAGGTGGCACTTGGACACCTTCCTCAAGTGCTCGGTAGGTCTGCTTGGAGTGCTCCTGGGACTCTCTTTGATATCCTTTGTTTACCAAAATTAAATTTGCCTTGCAAGTGCTCCTTGTTAAGACACTGACAAATAAGTAAATGTGTACTGGCATACAGAAAACATGAGTCACTTGACAACATGTTGTTTGGGTGGTAGTTTATAATAGACCTTCAGGAAACAGAGCTCATGAAGAAAGTGTTTAAACAGTACAGACACCTCCCCACTTGCCCCAAACTGTGCATACACTACAGCATCTTTCTCTCTGCTAACCCAGCAGAGTTGACTAGCTAAGAGAGTAAAAAATTAAAATAGGTTGGCGCAACTGAGTCCTCAAAAACGCCAAGGAAACATGTATTTTCAGCCTCTGCTCATACCTATCAGCCATGACTGAAACTTACTACTTAGGTCTGTTTCCTCCCAGGCTAATACATCATTTTCTAGTATAGGCAGCATCTGATTTTTATATTTGAGAATGATGTGAGGGAGAAATGCCAGAACCACAGAAATTTAGACATAGTCCAGATTTTCCCCTCCTGGTGGTTTCATGGGCTGCAAAATTGTTTCCTGAATGAAATAATAGAGGTTGGTGACATTGGCCATGTATGTAAATGATCACAGTGTCCTACAGAGATTAATTGGTTCATGAATAAAGATGAGGAGTTGAGGTGTGCAGGGACAAATCATTTATCAATTATATGCCTTGGAAAACTGAGAGATGATGCAGCCTTAACGGCTGAATGGGTTTGAAAGGGGGACTTGTAAATTGAGTTCTAATTCTGTGCTGCCACATTCATAATAAAGAGCTGTTACACTAATTGCATCCTTGTGTGGCTCATGAGCAACAGCACTCAGCTGCATCGCACAGTGAGCAACAGAGATCAGAGTTTATATAGATTTTAGTCATCCTCTGCCTCATGTGAGAAGGAGGCTCACTGGTTACCTTTGGCCTCATCAGTAGTGATAATGAATGAAAAAAATGGCAAGAGCCTATCAACAGTTTTCATGAGATTATTTTGCATTTGAATCTGAATTTAAAGAACCAGTAAGGACAGCACAGACTCACTTGGCTTTTATGTTCTGCTTCAGTCACATGGATGCACTGGCATGATTACCCATCCCTGGAGGGACTCCCTGATTAACTGGAAACAAGAGGATTCTGGAGGATCAAAACCATAACAGAATATGCTAATCCCAAACAAGGAAAAGGATCTGAGGGATGTGGCTGCTGATAACAGCTGACCTCTGCTCCTCCTGCCCCTTCTGAGTGCTTGTTAACAGGTTTACTGCTACAAACAGACAGCACCACCCTAGTGTGGGCTTTAGCACACACTAAAATACAGGCTCAGATCTGAAAATCTTGATGAGACTTGTTATTTAAAATCTTGCTGCTGGATATTGTGCAAGTGCCGGGATCAAAGAGGACAGCCACACTTAGATCATGGTTGAGTAAAAAGGAAATCTCATGACACTTGGGTCGCTGATAACCAGGGGTGCCACTGATTGGGAGTCACTGGAGATATTCAGTGGCACTGCTGCAACTGCTTGAGACCATCTGGCTGCAGCAGTTCAAGAAGTTTCTCCTCTGACTTGTTTTATCTGGCAACTTTCCAGGGTCTGCCTCTCTTCCACCAGAAAGAGCAGCCTGCAGGATCCCAGCATGATGACCAGGCACAGCCCAGCATCCCAGGGTGTGATGAGGAGGCTTGAGCAATGACAGATACCCTGACTTAGCAGGGACACATGGGTGCTGGCCTCTTCTGCTGCTGCCGTTTCGAGCACTGACATATTAAATCACCACACAAAGATGTGCCAGATCCTGTTCTGGCTGAGGTACAACACCCAGTCTCTGTCCAGGGGACACTGGTGTTGCTACATGGGAAGGTGAAGAGGGACAGGAGAAACAGCATTTGGCCAAAAGAGTGAAGACATCTCTTTAGAACTGCCTTTAAAGTGTGATAATATTTTTTAAAACAATATAATAATGGCATCTGGAGGCTATATATTGCCAGTCCTAATTCCCAGATGTATATTTTTCAATGTAGAAGTCAAGAGAATACTTTGTTAATTATCTTCTCTGAAAGCTAAGACCTGCTCATCCCTCCTTAAATGAAAGGGTGTGCATTTCCCAAAGCTACCCTAAAAGTTAACACAAACCTACACAACTGAAATTGTCCCCCATCAGTACAAGGCTTCTGGTCACATTTGCTATGGCAACATTTGCAAGCATCAGGTCATCATAGCCCATGGACTACCCAGTGGAGAAGGAATAATTAATCCAGGTGCAGCAAAATCTTTGAACTCCAACAGAATTTCTGATCAAGCAGCTCTTCACCAGGGAAGACTCAGCAGAAGCTAAAAGCGTTGCTGGAAATGATCAGTTTTGATGAATTTCCCAATCAGAGAAAAATTAATTTGTTCAAGAAAGGAGGATTTCAAATCTCCTCAAATTCAACTAAAACCTCACCTTGTAACAGTTTCTAAATTCAATGTTATTTCCTCTAGGTTTTAAAAACAGAGCATATAAATGCAAATTAATTTTCAATAAAATAATTAAAATGTCTTGAAAAAAAAATCAAGCAACAGTTAAAGTTCTCAAAATGAGATGTTTTTATTAACTCAATTGTTTTTATAGTTGATCTTCACAGTGCTTTTTATGACTGCATTTTTCTTCCCAAATAATCTGGGAAATACTTCCCAGGTTCTCAGAAGTCCTTGAAGTTTATTAAAAGATTTACTGCTGCAGGTAGAGTTTCTCAAACCTTTTTTTTTTTTTTTTTTTTGTATGAAATATTTCCTGTGCATTCCAGAAACCAAAAAGCAAGTAGGAAATCAGCAGTAGCTTTCAAACACTGTGTGAACTGTCTCTTTGCAATAAACTAGAGAATCTACTGGAAAAGCAGCCAACACTCAAAAATCTCTTACAATTACTGCTTGTCTAAAACATTCCTCTTGGGTAGACAGCAGAAAGTATTCTCTTTCCCCACGTAATTAACGCTCGAAGACACGTAGAAATATGATCCTTTCCTTTCCATCAATAAGAGCAAACCAAATCCATTGGCTTTTCAATCTCTTCTTTTCAACCAGTAGATCAAATTTTTCTTCACATCTGTGCATGAAACATTTCCAGATGAAAGAGTGTCTGGATGAGCAAGTTTTGTCTCCCGTATTTTATCTTTATTTGACAGCTTCTTTTTCCCTGTGTGAGGAAAGATCATCTGAACATTGGTTTAAAAATCAACCCACTGCCCTTGCTGGGAATGGCCTCTGTACCTTACCAGAACTTCCTATTTGTTTGAATATCTAGAAAAGATAAAAGAAGAACTACAAAATCTAGGTAAGGCAGCAGTGGTTTCACTTCCCATGAGCCTTTCTTTGTCTTTCCTTTTGGTGTCTAGTTTGTGCTCAACTGCAGTTTGGGGACTATCAGTGTGGTATATTTTCACAGAGATTATAACCCCAGTGTACTCACTGGGGAGCAAGATTCACCTCTGCTGACTTCAGTCATCTAAAACTCATCTGTCTGGCTTCTTAAGACAGGGCTGCCCTTCTGAAACAATTAAAACAAAAAAAAAAAACCCACCCAGGTCTGTGTTTGACTTCCAAAGGTGTGACTGCCTGCTTAGCTGGAGAACTGGCTCTGATTCAGACCCCTCCAGAGCTGTTCTAGGGGGTAATATGGGTGCAATCTAGTCTGCATTACTTAACCTTAGCTCCAGGGCTCATTCTCAGGCATTTTTCACCCAGGGGTGAAAAATCCAGCAACATCTAGAGCATCAAATAATTTAGTTCCCCTATTCACACCCAGGGCTTGGCTCCCTGATGTCTCCATTATGTATGTATTGATTCACTGCTCTTCTGGAATGAATTCCCCCTGAAAGATGACTTAAACCAGGATTATAAACTCTGTTTTAGTCAAGTTTTGATTTGCTGTTCAAGCACAAAACATAGATGGAGATCATCTATTCTGGACACGCCAAATTCACAGAGCTTTTCAGCATGGATATCTGTATGGATAACTGTGGATAGAGATATGCAAGGAAATCTTGGGGGCAGGCAAAAATTCATAATAATGAGCTGAAGAATTATGTATACCTTTTTTTGAAATGCTAACCCAGTATGACATAAGGAAAATGCATGGATGTCAAAACACCACAAAAACATATGTCTCACTTGTTCCTTGTTTTCTCTGCTAGCAAATGCCAGGAAAAGAAGCTTTCCTGTTCAGAATTTTTCTGTTTGGTCTTAACCTCATTCCCACTGCTCTGAACCAGATTCATGCTTGGCTGTGATGTCTTACAAGAGAGCTGGATGTAGAGCATGCTGCTGGACCTCCACAAATATTAGAGGATCACAATAGCTTTGTGTTTGGTATTCTTTCTTATGTCTGTGGTTTGTAGCTGCAATAAAATAACACAAAGGCTGAGATGACCAAGCGATTTGTCAATATGAAAATGTCCAAAATGTATTTCATCCTCTCGTACCTGGATGACATCAACAGGAGTAGTACCTCCCCAGGGAGCTCTGTCATATTGACTTAGCCACCAGAAGCTTGGGGTTGAAGTGAGAGGCAATATTAAATTTTAACTACTCTTTAAATAACATTTTTAAAATCAATAATGAGGGTCCTGAACCCTCGGCTTTCCAACTGTGTTTGGTTTTGTTGTGGATGCCATGAAGATGAAGTTTTGCCTGCTCTTTTTTACCCTTTTTATCTTGGTCCAAGAGAAGCATGTCTTCGCTATTCCAAGGTAAGTATCTACGGATGCTAGTGGGCTTTTAGTGTGTGGTGTGTGGGACAGGGAAAGTATTGATGCAAAATAATTCTGAGTTGCATGAGAAAACATTTGTCAAAGGCTGACATATATTTATTGCCCTTGTAATTGGATACATAGTTCAATTTAACATGAAGATGGTGGGGGAAATGAAATTATTTTAAGTCTTCCTTGCATCCATAAATCCTATGTTTTTAATCATATTAAGACTACTCTTTTTGGTCTAAGTGCAAATCAATTCTGTTCATTCAGTACTTTTGAATGCCAATAAAGGGCATTTTGAAACTTAATGGGAAGAAATAATTTGCTTCATTTGCCTTAAAACAAGATCTTAAATGAATTACTTCTTGAGGTAGAAAGAAAAACCATTTCAGAAAATGCTAACAATCTGTTTTCTTTCCAAAGCAGATTTTATGATGGTTTTTCCAGGCATAAATCATTTCTGAATAACCATTTGGTATTTGCACAATGTTTCAGAAACAGCTTTATTGTTACCTATCGATAAACTTCAGAAATGCCCTGAAACCAAATGCTTTCTTAAAACATGAGAACATATGTCAGAGATGAAGACAGGCAAAGTGCTTTTATTTTCTCCATCTGCAACTCATTTAAAAACCTGAAATGCTTTAATAAGTAGAACTAAAAGGATCAGTTCCTCATGTGGTGATTTTAAGCAAAGCCGAGCAACTTAGGATTAACTACAACCTGCTCCCAGAACTAAAATACCTACACAAATAAAATGGGAATTATTTCTCATAGCCCTTCTGTGATTTTGCATCACTCTGCAGACCTGTGAGAGGTGAACACCATTGAGTTCATGCCTTAAAAAGAGGGTATTTCCTCTCCCTTTGTGTTGCAATCATATTTTATTGTGGATTGCTATGGAGGTGGGAGGGTTAAAGTAGGGGAAAACAAACACGATTTTAAGTGAATTCAGTGGAACAATATTGTTCTGTGCTACTTGAAGGTTTATTTATCTCATGTTTAAATAGAACACTGAGTATCTGACTCTTGAACAAGAATATGGCATTTCCCACTGGAAAGCAGAAGCCCAATCCTCCCAGCCCAGTTATGAAAATGGCTAAAATAATGAGATTCACCTGAATATTTGGAATTTTTACACAGCTCTGCATGGCAACAAGTCCCCTTCACCTTTCTGTACAGAAAGGCAATTCATTCCAGGTTAGCATACACATTTAAATTAGCTCAGGTTAACCAGACGCCTAAAGTGCCTGTTTCTTTTATTACAAATGTGCCTAGCTCAGATGAAGATCTCAAACCCATCTAAAATGAACTCAAAGGTATCTTACTCACTTACAGGGTAAGACTTGAGTATTGTAGTGTGGGGATGGCAGTTGGACTTCTATTTACCAATAAGTAAAAGGGAAAGGAAAAAGAGATGGGAAACAGTTACAGAGCCCAGTGGCAGAAATTTGGAGGAAGGTAATGAGAAGGGTCTTTTCAAGGACAAACTCAAAGAGCAATCAGGGAAGGAAGGCGTGAGAACAGAAAGAAAAGGCTGTGATTAACATGACCAGGTCCAGCTATACAGAGGCAGCAGCCAGGGCAAGAAAGCTGGGAGTAGAGGGTTGTTTCTGAGCTTGGTATAAGGGTAATAATTAAAGCTTTTGTCTGAGTGTTTCCTACAAAGAGTGGGGCAGAAGACAGATGAAAGAGGGTATAATGCCAAATCAAAGCAGAGAAACTGAGAAGGGCAACAACTACAGTTTTGGCTGTAATACCATACTGAAGTACAGGGGCAGAATTTTGATCAGCTTATTCAGTGTATTCAGGTCCTATCACAAGAGCTAGAGAGGAATCTAACACTTGTTCAGTACTTACCTCACTCGGATGAAATACTTGTGCAACAAATGGTGGGGTACAAGTACACATCTGCTTCCTCAGCACAGTGATCTCAGGCTGTGGGAATCATGCAATGAAATTAGATGCAGCAGGCCTTTTCTTGGCTTCTGTGTGAAAAGACTCCCTCAGCTATGAGAAGACAAATTCATTTTCAAAGTATCTGCAAACACACACCTCAGGGTGCACCTACCTAAAGAAACAGGCAAACTGCCAGCCTTGCCTATTTGTTTTCTGATGTTCTGTCAAATGATGGTGGTGGCAAAAATAGGTATGGCATGTTGTTGGTTCTGCATGAAAAACAACAGTGATTGCTTGGAGACTGGCTAAAAGTAAAGATGAATCACCTGGTTGCCAGATGCTGTCAGGTTTCTGCTTGAAATCAGTCTCAGCAACAAGCTGTGACAATCATGTTAGGCTGCTTGAAAACCCTAGTTTTGAGAGCCCTGCCTGTTTTCTTTTCAGGACAGTCTTTGCAGACACAGGGACTTTGTGCCTGGTTTATACAGTGCTACCAGTTCCACATGATTAGATGGCTGAGAGCCACCCC
Source organism: Lanius collurio (assembly GCA_020086605.1). Classification (NCBI taxonomy): domain Eukaryota; kingdom Metazoa; phylum Chordata; class Aves; order Passeriformes; family Laniidae; genus Lanius; species Lanius collurio. The sequence goes on along the minus strand of JACBWW010000006.1, from coordinate 3,952,858 downwards.
AGCCCAGGAAATGGAAATAGGGGTCTGACATTCCCCTGAGTCTCCTTTGTCCACACACACAAATTATTTTAATTTTCTACTCAATGCAATTTTTAACTACATGACTTGCAGGACGCTGATGATCAGGGCTCAATGCAGAGTGCTACTTTTTTCTTTCCTGAAAGTGAATTTCACTTCTGTCACCCACAGTGAGGTCAGGCATGGAGTTGCTGGGAAGCACCATGTCATGTACAGCATGTCTGGACCATGGTTTTCAAATAGAAAGGGAATATAAGTTACTAGGCAAAGATGGGGAGGGTGCAGACCATCTGAAACAATACCTGGCAGAAGGACACAACTGAGGAGACCAGAAAAACTTGACTGAAGTAGGAATGCACAGCTACAAAACATCATGTTTCACTTTTGCCAACCTGGGAGGACTTTTGGCAGACTGGGAGGGCTGATGTCTCTGCTAAACAGTGACTGAGGCTGAGAAACTCAGGCGACAGCTGGAGAGATATATTCCTGTTCTAAGCTAGTTTTCCAATGGTGCTGTCTGGTGGTTGCTTAGCTTGTCCACTGCTTAATTTCTCTGGTGAGCTTGCCTCTTTATTTCTTGGAATATCTTAAACCATTTACAAACAGCCTAACTATTCCTTGACTGTGCAGCCCCACTTTAAGCCAGTGCTAGTTGACAGCTACTCACCAGAAGCAGAAGTTGAGAAGAGAAATATAGCTCAAACCCCCTTTTTGGTGTTAAGTCATTTATTCCCTCTGTCCTGAGAGACAGAGCACTGACCTGGGCGAGAGTTGGCCGGGGTAAGAGAGCGAGGCTTTGTGTCCCCTTGGTTTTGTCACAGACAGGGGGAAAGGGGATACCAGGGTGGAGCTGGGATAAACAACCAACCAGATCAGAGCCCGGGCTGCTGGAACATTAGACAGACCCAGAGTCACATGGCAGGGACCTGGCCAGGGGGGGCCAAGGGGATCCACTGCAACAGTGCTGCTGCACTGTGGATTAGCTGGGGCTAGTGGCCGTGGTGCAGGTGCCAGCTCCCAGGAGTAATCTCAATGTCCAGCTGTAAATACTGGCTACCAAATCCCTGCACCACCTCTTTCATGGATTTTACTGACTGGCAGATGCAGAGGCTGGAACTGGATTCAACATCTTTATTGTTGGATTGTCTTTGAGTTCGTGGCAGCCAAGTCAGGGAAGATGAGATAGGCCAAACCTGCTTCTCCATTTTTGCATGAACTGGAGCTGTTCCAAGTATCTGTGCTTTACCTAAACACCCTTGTTTTTCAGGGATGAAGTTCTATGGGCTCTTCCACAAACCGATGAACAAGTTGGAGCTCTTCAGGATTTACTGAACACCACCGACGTAAACAGATTATTCTGTCTCTCCGAACTCTAGGCCAGATTTTCCCCCCAAGTTCCCTAATACTGTTTCTCCATCCCAAGGAAGATCTAGCCCATTTCCATTCATTTGTTCTAACAGATCAGCTCAGGAAATGCTTGGTTTTCATTTCTCTAATACCTTCTAATTTATATGACGAGATCCCTCCATAATGTTTTAGTAATGAATTATATCAGAGCTCATATTTCTGCAATTGGTTTTGTGCATTAAAGCACTGCAAAACTGGCAAACCACCAAAACAAAGTAAGTAGAAATATATTTGCTAGGAAACCTCAGCACTTTTGACCAGTGTGATCTTGACCTATATGGTTTGAACACCTTTGAAGATCAGAACAGGATTTTGGTGGTATTTTTCTAGAAATAGCATCTATAAGATAAAAATATCTTAAATAATACTTTCGTATTATTACTTCTGTCTTTCATTATATTAAAGGGTATTTAATTAAATTGAGACATCTCTTCCTCTTCACTTGCCCAATCACACCCTCCCAGTTTGAAGTCAACAGTGCAACAAAGGTGTTGCCATTCCCTCAACATAATTTACAGGATGATTGAGGATATGTTTCATATGACTGAAAGCTTTTGAAGGTGCCTATGCCCAGTCTTTCTCTGTCTTTCTTGGCTCCTATTCATTTTATGCCCACCTCAAAATCCTTCTGCTGTCCCTACTAGCATCTTCAATCCTTCCTTTAAGATTTTAGAAACATTTTGGAAACTTTCCTTGCTCTTTTCCACCTTCACAAGTTAACTCACATATCCATTTCTTTTTCTGTACCAATATAAACCTACGCTCCTCCATTTATTTTTTTTTTACTACTCTAATTCTTCACTTGCTTGTACACAGGAAGCCCAGGAAGTCAGGAAGAAGAACTGCAGCACATTCAGTGCAGAGAGGGCTTGTGGTGGTTTCTTGCAAGTCATTTATGGGAATATGAAAACCAAATATTTTTCATGGGTTATAAACTGGACAATTTGTTTTCATGACTATAAATTGGGCAAGATATAAGAGGAATGGCAAAAGGAAAGGCAACAGGAAAGGGAAAGGAGAAGGGGAAGGGGAAGACACAAAGAGTACCTCCCAAAAATTTTAATGGTTACCATTTATCGTTCAAACAATATTCCTTGTGCAACTGCACCATAAAGAAAAAAAAAAAAAACCAACCCTATTGTCTGGTGACTTCATGCTGTATGATACCCTAAAAATGCATCCAAGAATTATGCTGACTTTTTTCACACTTTATGCCTAATTTACTGCTAACTGTCACCTCTAGACCTTTTTGTACTATTGGTTCTGAGGTTTCAGTCTTTTATTGAATATGTTGCCTTCTGATTTGATTACTGTAAAATATTTAATTTTACCAAGAAGAATCTCATTTTCTTATTTTTCTCCAATTTCTAATCTCAGTATTGCTTCTTCAACTTGACTTCTATTCAAACCCCTTCTGGCACTTATTTCCTCCCTGATCAAAGTCATCAGGGAATACAATAACTACAAAAACTGGTCTGATCTTCATTAATTCTCCAAATACCCTCAGGGAATATAACTCTCAGCAGACTTGAAAGCATGTAACATAATAACCAGCTAAATATATCTATTATACTAGAAACACTATCTCAGAAAAGGTTATGTTCTTGCCTTTGTTCTTGATTTATGAATTTATGTGCAGAAGTCATTATAAACATTTCTTAAATACACACATTTCATTTCCAGAAGTAGCAGAATGCTACACATCACAAGGAACATTAAACTTCTTTTTATGAGGGGTCTCTTAAATTGAAAACATATGCTTTGATTATTTTCAAAATGCTTATTAAATGTTAGTAAGAATATTCTTTCTTTCTTCAGTAAAAGAACCCCAAAATTTTTTGGAAACTTTGTAGGTCGTTCTCTGGCAACCTGTTGTGGTTGAAAACATCGAGAAGGACAGAGAAGTCCATTTCTATGTCAGGGCATCCAGCATAAATAGCATAAAAGCCCAGTTAAGGCAACTGACCATCCAACACAAGTATGTATTTTTTATCTCTTGTCATGAATGGTCCTGTAAAGTTGTTTGTCATTTATTTAACAGGAGGTTGTGCTCTTCCTTTATTATTCAGAGTCTTGATAGGAGATGTTCAAGGAATTATTGAAAAACAGACTGTCAATGACACAGTCAATGCTCGCGGATCTTCTTCATACTATGAAAACTACCATTCAATGAAAGAAGTAAGCTATTTTTGTTGTAAACGTGTGTAGATGCAAAGAGTGAAATTTGTCTCATGGTTGGGAATGGAGATAAAGGGAAAGAAATCATCAGTGGGTAATAATTACCACTGTATTGCTCATTATTTATTGTAATGCTTTCACAGAGAGAGAAAGAAGCACCAGACAAAATCTCTCATACATGTATTGCCTCAAACAGTCATTCAAAGGCAGTCAACACAGAAGTAAAATGAAGTTTCAACATAAACATGTAAATATTTGAAATGTGAAATCAGTAATATTTTAAACAAACAGAACTGAAGAGGAATTTAAGGGCTACACTTGGACTGTGTTGTGACTGTATCTTTCTGTTTGTTTTAGGAGAAATTAGAGTCAGGCAAGTAGTAAGGGGGTTGAATTATTAGTTTTTTTCTTTCCCATCAGGTAAAGATTTTGGGAGGCAGAACGAATTTAAGTGTAGACCACTTTCAGGGATGAAGAAAACAATAGAGAGATCTACTTACTAACTTCACCCTTGCAGATATATCGTTGGATGGAGCAAGTAGTGAAAGTCCACTCTGATCTCCTACAGAAAATATATATTGGATCATCCTATGAAAAGCGACCACTTTATGTTCTGAAGGTACATCTGTGATTTACTGTAAAAACTTTCTAAGTACTACTGTAAGCAAATGATGTGCTTTGCTCAGGACACTTCCTTAAATCTATACCTACCTCCCTATTTTGGGGGGGGGGTTTGGAAGTTTCTTAAGTCATTCTAGTAAGATGCATTACCATTGCAAACAAATTTGACCAGATTAGGTTCACTTTCTGGATCACAAGACAGTTATCACATCTAGGCCACCATCCAAAGGCATGAAATACTGGCACAGTGGATACCCATCTCTGTTGATGATGAAGTCAATCTAGTTTGTTGCCCTGCATAGCTGAGGACAAACTCACTTGACTCAGGTCTTGCTGTCATCTTGGTGCCTTTGATAGGACTTTGCAAGCAGCCTGAATGTGGCTCTCTGACTGTATGCAAACATAACCAATGGCTGCATCCTGGCCCAGAATCAGTCTGATCTCTCCCTACAAGACAGATGGTGCTTCTTCCATCTTGGTTACCTTTTCGCTTCCAATTTTATTCGTACCCTTTGCAATGGTGACATTTGAATGCAATTTGTCTTTTGTCAGATTTCTAAAAGCAAGGAAAAATCAAAAAATGCCATATGGATTGACTGCGGTATCCACGCTAGAGAATGGATTTCTCCTGCTTTTTGCCTGTGGTTTATAGGGCATGTGAGTACATAATCACATCTGATTACTGTTTTCAAAGAAAAGCAAAAAATCTTGATGCCATTTACCTTTGTCCAAATGTGTTCTAGGACCCATAAAACATTAATCCATTTACTCCCACAACACCAACACATTACATTTGTGTCTACGCTGGAAACACAGCAGTGTGTGTGTATGTGTGTGTGCATGTCAGTAAATAGGGAGTGTAGAAGAGAAACAGAAAGTCATAGGGAGTGAATGCAAAGGAGCTCAAATGTATTATCAAGTATGAAAGAAATTTCAAAGTATGTGCAGGAAATTCAACAGAGGCATTTATCACTATGAATGGTAAAGGATAGAGAGGGCATGACAGAAAAAACACGTGTTTGGTGATCTACTAGGGCCATGTCTGTATTGCCACGTGGATTCCAGGAGCAGTCTTGGCTCTGAGTCAGGCAGCACATGGTGACTTGTGTCCATATTACTGATCTGGAGCAGATCAGAACACACACAGGGTGAGATCAAGCTGTCCTACAACCCTTGGCTCTTCCCTACATGCCTTCCTAGAGCAATAGGTATCCCACACTTGCCTGCTCCCCACCAGCAATCCACTTGCTGTGGTGCATCACCTACTCCTGTGTCTGTTGCTACCACTCCCTACTGACTCCATATTTTTCTGGATCTGCAGAGAATAAAACCGCATAAGCCTCCTTCTTCTGAAGTGCTTTGCCTGCTAGTGACACCCTCACATCAGACCTCCAGAGCAGGACCAACAACATCCAGCCATAGTGCCAGTTCCTGGAAACTAGAAAATCACTGATGGGATGAGCCTGTTGATTGATCACTGATGGGATGGGCTTAGATTAACCAGCCTTGATGTGTGGCAGCAGACAAACAGTCACATCTATTTTTAGTATCTTCAATATCTACACTGCTCAGGAGAGTGAACAAAGGTGCACCCAAAGATACAACATCCACAGTTTGTACTTGGATTTTAAAATACATTGCCTTGGTCCTTTTGAACGTAAGGCATCTCTGCTCAACTCCTTATGCTGAGCTGCTGGCCCTATCCCTGGTACGGACCAGGAAAAGGCTCCTGAGGGCTTCCTGGCCCAGACAAGGTTGCCCATCTTGCTCAGTTAATGTTCTGAGATATTATTTATTACTACTTTTTCACAAAAGCAAAGTTCACAGTAAAAATAAACTAGATGACACTGAGACTTCACAGTCACCAGTACTGTAGTAAGGGAAAAAACACAGAGAAGTCCTTGAAACATGAATTATGATTTGGCTATGACGGAACTAAATAATGATGATGTTGATAATAATAATAAAAAAAATTAATAAATTTATTTGGTTCTGTCATCAGTCACAACTATAAAAGCTCAATGCCTAAAACATTTGAAAGGATATTGCAGGACTTAGGGACAGATACAGCCAAAAGTACCTTGTGACTCACTGGTAATCCCAGCTTTCAAGGTTCCTCTGGAAAGAAATGCATTTGCCCTTTTCACGCTGCTCCAAACAATTACCAGCTGTGCTGTCATTTTCCTAGTGACATGTCCCTGCAGCATGTTGCAGAAGTAACAAGCTGAACATTTAGGTTCTCCATCCCTTTGATCTAATTTACATGGTTTAAATTCAAATTTTGTATCTATATCATTTCATGAAGTAAGGTTTTAAAATCTGACATTAATACACATCTGCACACATGCACTAAAATCATCAGCTCTCCCTAGCAAATCCTAGGCATTCTCTATAATGGGTCCACTTTTTATAATTTAATTTTGTCGTTAAGAAAGATTGACATTTCTCATTTAGTCAAGGGAAGTCCCTTGCCTGAGGAAAACCAGGAAGGATTTAAAATGAAAGAAGGTGATTTAAGTAAGGCATAAAGAAAAAAAATGATTAAGGACTTAGTCTATTCTAATAGTAACAAACCCACTTATCTAGATTAAAATTTATTTCTTCGTCATGGACCAACAACCAGGTTAGGTATCACTAAAGCCTTCAAAATAAGCTGTGAGGCAAAATTAGCAATGTAGATCTTACTGACTCTTGTCATACAGTTGCATTAAACTCACAATGCAACCAGAATAAATAACGTTATGTAAGGCAGCTATTTGAAATACTACTTGTTATTTTGGAGCTTGCTGTATTTTGGGTGGGAAAGAGGGTTCCTATTACTTATAAAAGGAGCAAAAGCTCAAACCTTCCTATTAATAGGCTTCAGTTCTATCTCATTACCACCCCATAACACTAAAGGACTGCAGTGTATCTGACTGACAGTATCAATCTCTCCCTTTGGCACTTTTAAGCAGAGAGCTACTTTGCTATTAGGCAATTTCCATGATGTGATGGGTCTTATCAGACTCATCAGACTTATCAGGTAGACTGCTCTGAAAATTCCACAATTATTTTACACATGCCATCAGGTACCTTTGTAGGAAGGTAAGAAAATCACAATTACAAATGCTTTCTGTAAGTTTCCCCCGTGCTTTATAGGCAATCCATGTGCGTGAGAGAGATCCGACCATGACAACCCTTCTGGAGCACTTTGATTTCTACATCATGCCTGTGATAAACGTGGATGGCTATGAGTACACATGGAGCCACCCCTCTGTATGTAGACCTTTTTTGACAGGTTGTGCAATGTGCTGATTTGCTGTTTATGGGAACTATCATTGTGCATAGTTAGAGCATTGTTTTCATCCTGGAACTGCATGTCCCAAACTCTTATTCTGTGCTTGGAATTTCTGCATCTTTGCCTGCAGAAAGTTGGATTTGGGCCCCTAAACTCACATACATGGCCAAACTGTATATCTTCTGCCCTCGTTCCACAGTCCAAATTCCATTGAAATCAGATGTGATCACTTCTTATCCTACCCAACATTTCCTTTTATCATCCAGCCTTGATGGCAAGCAGACTATGATTTTAGAGTCTTCCTTGGTCTTCGCTAGCACATGACTGTAGAGGCACAAGTGGGAAGTCACATTTAACTAACCAGTGAGGTTAGTTTTGGACTTTTTCAGCATTTTTTCCTGGACATGGTTGCTGTGTCTCTTCCCATAGAATCGTCTGTGGAGAAAAAGCCGCTCCTCACATGGTAACAGCAAGTGCATTGGTACTGACATGAACAGGAATTTTGATGCACACTGGTGTGGTAGGACATAATTTTCTTCTCATTCTACCCTGCCTCAATTTTGGCCTTTAAAATTCTTAATTTTGAAAACATTTTCATCCACCATTCCGCAAAGTTAATACAGAGACGAATGCAGCTGAATATCTGTTATGAACCAGTGAAAACTTTCCCAGCTTTAGATAATTCTTTTCGGGACTCAGGATTTTTCCTCCCCAGATGACACTCCGATAACCTCTTCCCAGTGCAACAGAGCCCCTTGCACCACCCCAAGACAAACCCGGGGGAGGCTGTTGGTAGGAAGGAGGAAAGAGGGAAGAGGTGGCCCTTGCCATGTCACCCAAGGCCTGTTGCACTATCCAGCTGAGCAGATGCTCCACTGTGGTGTACAAATTGATCATCTCAGTCATGCTTTCATAATGCCTACCCGAACAAAATTTTTTTGGCCCTTAGTGTTTCTTATGAAGATTATATCATATTTAATTACTGCAGGCTCTTTAGTACTTGACAAGTTTTTTTCAGTCTGCAGAATAGCTGCCTTAAAATGTTACCCTATAGATCAGATCTGACTTCATTTAGTGCTGACCCTAAAGTCCTATATGGCTTTCAGTCGTTCTAGTCCATTGCTAAATCATCCCCAGATATTTTTGCATTTTTTCCTTTAAACACTAAAGATCCTGACTGCTTTCAGAAAGTTGTTTGGTCTTATTCTGAAGACAGCAGAAGTGGTGAATCCTATTTGTCTTCTTGATAATTTGTTTCAGTGCAAATTCTGTTGAAAACCTTAATTTTTATTTGTTTCCTTGGCTTACCATTGGGACCTTGCTTTCCCACAAGATTAAATAATCATGTAGAATTGTCTTTTTCCTGTAGTACTTCTGGATTTGAAGATGTGATCTCACAATCATGTGATGATTTTAAATGAAGCATCCTCTCCTCTAAGACATTTTATTCAGTCATTGAATACTTTTTTCTACACCTTCTCCTTGATTTTTTTTAGGAATATTGTAGGTGAGAAATCCTGGTAGGGTCTCAAAGATTTCTACAAGCATGCGAGTTCTTTCCATAGCCTGGTGGACTCCATGATTTCGTGTGCATTAGCACCATACTCTGCTCTTTCATTAGATGAACAGAGATGCAGAAGGCAAGAAATAAAGGAGTAAAACTGTGCACTTTTTTTTTTTTTTGTTAAAGGTCCAGGAGCATCTCACTACGAATGCCACGAGACATACTGTGGACCCTACCCAGAGTCTGAGCCTGAAGTGAAAGCAGTGGCTCGCTTTGTCAGAGACCACAAAGACACCATTAAAGCCTACATAACCATGCACTCCTACTCCCAGTTGGTGTTGTTCCCATATTCTTACACTATGAACAAAAGCAAAGACCATGAGGAGCTGGTAAGTCTTCCCACCTCCTGCAGTTTCCCACTTATTTCAGAACTACTCACCCAGCTTGGTTAGTCTTGTAATGAGGGATTCACTGTGTTGTGACAACCAAGAATTAGGAAATTACATTTTTCTTGATGTTCTTAACAACTTTAAAAAGTCTGGGCTGGTCCAGTAGCATGTAAGTCAGCAAGCTGCTTCTAAAGACTATGGAAAAATGAAAATATTTATTCCGATTGATTATACATCAACAACACTTAATATGTTGAAGCTGCTGCTAAAAGAGCAGAATCCTGCTGTTCTGGACTCCTTGGAAAGATATATATGTGCAAATTCCTCATTACGTGGTAGGGTTTACACATACTCTAAAATTAATTGGATTTATGACTTGAAAACACCCTTCATATACCTAAGCAATGAGATAACCTGGTGAACACTTGCTACTTTTATTAAGGCTTTTGCTAGGGATACTTATTTAATTTGATCTTAATAGTAGGATGGAAAATACATTGTGCATATGTAGAATTTTGCATTCTTGGGCCACCAAATAACACAGTAAAAACTCTCACTGAAAACAGCAGAGTTCAAAACAGAATAGTTACCCTTTCCCTGTAAAGCAGAAAGAGGTGCACTGATTCTGGGCATTTCAGTCTTCTTCATGGCTTAAGAGTAGGGTTCTCTCAATTAAAATATTTTCCCGCCATATTTGTCATTATTACCTAAATAAAGAGTGACTTAAATACTGTGGCAGAAAAGAAAATATGAGACAAATGAAAACAACAGTTTACTGCCAGAAATGGGGGTAAGGTCCCACCTATACTTTTTATCTGTCTACAGCAGAAATGCAATCTGTAGCATGGGCATATACTGAAAACTTTAACCACATTCAGTGGGTTTTCTAGAACCTTTTATTTGATTATTTAACTAATGTGAAATCCTGAGCACAGTGTAAGTAAATTCTAACTGTGTACAAATTAACTACTATCACAAGGCCTTAAAGATAATAATGTTTTGTTTAATTTCAGGAAAGTCTGGCACAGAAAGCAGCTAAAGCTATAAAGAGGACAACTTGGAAAACTTATAGATCTGGGGCTGGTGCACAAACAATCTGTAAGTATGACTTTACTGCAATGAAAAGCATGACAGCATATCCCTGCTGGCATCAGAAGACAGCTTTTGAACAGAAAAAGTTCTGGTTTCATGCAATTTTTCTGCTTTCTCTTCCTCACATAGATTTAGCTCCTGGAGGGTCCGATGACTGGGCTTACGATCTTGGCATTAAATATTCTTTTACCTTTGAGCTTCGTGACACAGGAACTTATGGATTTTTGCTTCCTTCTCGAGAAATCAAGCCAACTTGCTTAGAAGCACTTTCTGCTGTCAAAGTGATAGCTCAACACGTTCTTCAAAATTTGTGATGTTGAATATAATTTATTCCAGCATGACTGCACTTAGTTACTTACAAAAATGTAATAAAGAAGCTTGCGCCTTTATTAAAATTCTTTCTATACAGGCAAACCCCCAGAATGACTGCACCCCCTCTACTTGAGAACACATCAGTTTTTTTCAGCCATACTTATATACCTATATCTGCAATGGTAGCTCACTTCACCACAAGTATATAGAGACAGCACAGCATAAGAGGAAATTAAGCACAGATGTCCCACTAGATGGTGGGAACTCCAGGTGAACGAGTCCCCGACTGACACAGAGCGTACTGGGCAGACTACATCAGTAGAAGAGATTCCCTCATTTAGGTAATTTGCATCATTATAGGATTTCATTACAAGAAAACAATGCTACTTATCACATCCACTGTGAAACAGGAAGGGTGGTCACAGCAAGTCAAGGACACATAAGTGGCCAAACCACAAAGTGGGAGCTGCCCACAGGCTCCTCCACTACAAGCAGCCAAGCCCATTCACCCTCCAACCGTTTGCTGCATCTCAACACCGGCCTGAAAACTTCTTAGGTATGTTTATTCCAGCGCTGGGATGCATGGGGATAGCTCCTCCAAAGTCATGAATGCTGACAGCAGCATTCAGCTTGATATATATCGGGCTACAGGTTCCATATTCATCAAGTGTCCCAATGCGCCTATACATATTCATTACCTAGCCCCGCCTAGCCTCGCCTCATATTACAATGAGCCCAAAAGTCATTTACATCCACGTTGCACTTGGGCAGTGCTGTCTGGTGGTCTTATCTGGTGGTCTTTTGGTGGTTTGCTGGGATGAAGTAAGAGTCTTCCTCAGCTAAGAACTTTTCACCTTGCCTCTCTGCGCAAGCCCTTTAGGTCCCTGGCCCAAATCTAAACTCAAAAAGCCTGGTTTAAGTTAGTTTTGGGTTGGAAAACAGGATCTTTGGTTAAGATCCCTTCCCTTTATCAGTAGTCTTATATCTTCATTCTGCTTTGGTGGGCACAGTAAGTGTTGAGCAAGCGGTATGCATGGCTTTTAGCAAACAACTTCTTAGCAAATCATTTAACCTCTGCTTCCCCCCTTCCCCCCGATTCAAGACCAGGGCACTGAATGCCATGTACAGTATTTCCTTAAACACCTGCTGCTACAGTGATTCCACCACCTCCCTAGGCATCCATCCCCAATGGTTAACCCTCCCTTCTGGGAAGAACTTCTTCCTAACGTTCAACTTGAACCTCTCCTAGGGCAGCTTAAGACTTCTCGTCCTGTCACTTGTTGCCAGAGAGACCGCCTCCACCTGGCTAAACCTCCTCTCAGGTGGTAGTAGAGTGCGATAAGGTCACGCCTGAGCATCCTCCAGCTCCCTCAGCCACCTCCAACTCCCTCAGCCACTCTCCATCGAACTCCTGCTCCGGAGCCTCCGCCAGCCACATTGCCACGCCCGTGAGGCGGAGCCGGGCGCCTTCCCCGCCCTCCCCCAAGATGGCGGCACTGCCGCTTCCGCCCTTCCCGCCGTCGCCCTCCCAACTTCGACGTCACCGCCGTCGTCACCGCCGTCATCATCGGCGGCGGCGCGGGCGGCGCGAGGGCCGCCGGGAAGGGCGCGCGGAGGCGGTGGCGGCGGCGGCGCTCCCACGGCGGCTGTCCCGGCGCGCGGGGCGGGAGAGAGAGTTACGCACTCTCTCTGCTTAAC